>APFE030062187.1:55118-94278 GCA_000404065.3 Pinus taeda | reverse complement strand
CCATGTCATTATGAAGTCTATGTCATAAATATCATTTCATCTCATGTCATGGGTCATCATGTGCCACATCATTTTGTGGATTATGTAAATTCAATATTGAAGTAATGTAATATAAAGTGGAAGTCCAAGGGTCATCTATGTAATGTGAAAATTCATGTAGGAAGTCAAAATGTCATTGAGAAGTCAAATAATTATGAGGGAAGTCAAAGAGTCATAAGAGAGATGATGGATCACCCCATTTGTTATATATACACCCTCATTACTCATGCAAAGGAATTTTCACCTTGGCTCCACCGAGCAGGTGTTAGAGAGGTAAATAGTTCTTTTGGAGGAGAAAGTGGTTGCTCTAATGCTCCATTGTTGGGGCTAGTTGTGTTAACTGTCTTTATCTACCTTGGAACATTTTCTTAATTTAAAAGCTCATTGAGCCAACTCACATTCATGTGTATGTTATAAATATTGTAAGAATATTATTTGAATGTTTGCGATGTATGTTGTTTGATATGTACTAAGGAAATTGAATTATTTTGGTGGCTTTAGTATTTATCTTGTTGAAGGTGTGTTGTATGTGTTTTAAAAATCACTTATTCTATGTGAACTATTTCACTAGTTGTACCAAGATTCATTCATATGTATATGATCGTGTGTCTTTACTAGATTAACACTATTACATGTCTTTTAATGGCTGACTTTTCTCTCCCTTTCGGTAAAAGAACCTTGATACATTTTGCAACAGAACATTCCACAAGGCATATTCACTTTCTAATCCGAAAGCACTTCTACATCGCTCTCTCATGTTGAACTTTGTAGCTAAGGAAAATCTATAGAAATATATGGCAGCCATGCCTTAGATCTAAAAGGGCTCCCACACCAAACAATGTGAGGTATAACTGAGACTTTCATTGGGGAGACCCCCTTGGTTGACGAATTTCAAGCACTGTCAACATGCATTAAATTAAAAGACATATACAATTAAAAGTTATTACACATCCTTCATTATATGGTGGTCCTTGTGTGTGGAGCTTTGCTTGTGAGAAGCTTTCCGCATAGTGAAAGGTTTGCAAAAGAAAATCTGCACACCCATATATTTAGACAACAAATTGAATTATTTACACTCTAGTAATGGCAAAATGATATAAGATTTATTTTCTTATGTTCCACTCTAAAGTCACTTCTTTGTTCATATGCGATACAAAATGTACAAATGGAATATACATTTTGTGAAAATTTTCTATCAATTGATGACATACTTGGAGTGCCCAATTATAACCTTCATTTAATTTTTCTTACCTCTTCATATCCGCTTCTTTCTTAATAAGTGAGATGTTGAATTATTTGAAATTTGGCAACATTGTTACACACGTCTAAAACAATAGAATCAAGTATTTTTATTAACTATCCCTATGAATTATTGATAACTAAAGTATTAAATTAAAAGACATATATAATTAACAATTACTACACATGCCCACAGGGGTTTGGTCTCATGGCCAGCAAACTGTGGGCTGGGTTGTTCCTCTGAGCGGTTTTGGTGGCAGCCGGTGGGATTCGACCCCATGTAACGCAAGTACAATACCACCGTTGTTGCCGATTCCACTAGATATAAAAAAAAAAAAACAATTACTGCACATCATTGCATGGAGTTCCTTGTGTGCAGATCTTTGTTGTTGCAGAGCTATTCGCATTGTGAAAGCTTTGCACAAGCAAAGTTTTGCACACATATAACAAGTTTCTTATTGTCATAAATTTCATTGTGCTGGTAAATGTGCATTGGTATATTTCAATGCCTAATTCTATGAAAGGTCGAGATGGATTGAAAAACCAGTAAGTTTGAAATTTTCCATGAAAGGGCTATAGAGAAAGAAAAGGAGAATTAGGCACACTTCACTCTTATGATGAATTTTTTGGAGGTTCTATATAGAGTATCTCATACAATATTATCTCCACATAATGAAAAATAAACAAGCCTTCACACACTTCCACTTATGTCACCATGTGCTAACATATAGTCAACTTGTGAATTGGTATAATGCTAACATTTGATTGTGACTTATCTGCCATAACATTTTTCTCCTAGTTACATACAATAGGCTACAACAATAAAGCGACTGACAATTTGATGAAATGACATATGTTCTTTTTACATTAAGAGGCTTAAAGATGAAAAATACCTTCTATAGGTTGTCCATTTTATACTTAGATTCAACTTAATTTTTAAAACTTTTGTCGCACTACCAACCATTTTCACTTTTTAAATCAACAAAACTATCATGATCTTGGAAAGCTTCTTTTAATGTTTTTTAGTAGAGAAGCAAAATGATAAAGAAGTCTCAGTGTTCACTATTGATTAAGATAGAAAAAATATAATTAGTAGTAGTCATGTTTTAGCTTTCTAGTCCATGATGATTGGTGGAGTTAGGACATACTCGTCTACATAATTCTCCTCCAAAAAATATTATAAAATTAGATTTTATTTGATTATGTTATATTAGATTTACGATTTAATTAGATTAATTTTGTAATTAATTTCAAAGCAATTTTTAAATGTAATTGGCCTTTATATATACAAATGAAACCAAATAGATTTGATGGAAAATTGTTGTTGGTATAGGAATCTTTTCAACTATCTACAAATTCTTTTAAAAGAATTTAGCAAGAAAAAATTATTCTATTAGCAATTTTTCGGGTTTTTTTTAACACAAATGGCTAATGATTATATTAAATATGCGTCTGGACTCTGGTCGCAACAAATACTAAGGGAATTCATTAAAATTCATTTGTTTCATAGGATCCTTCACTAAGTAGCTAACTAACATATCAAAAAAACTACTAACAAGAAAGACTATAATATCATATCTACATACATATATCTAACAAAATTGAGACAATAGAAAAGCAAATTTGTAGAAAGATCCCATTAGAGAAGAAAGAAGGGAACTTCCTCTACAAGTTTGTTCAAGTCTAGTTTCAGCTTGCCAAAGACGCCACCTGGAACAAAGCTCGCATAATCCATATTCCTTTCGGCATTACTAACTAGGTTAATATCATTGAATTGTCTTCAAATTGCATTAAGGTTGTGAGCCTAGTGAGAGATTTTGGTTTTAAGGGCCTGGAGTTCTCCTATGATGAAGATGAAGACATTTTCTTGCTAGTGTATTTTCCATTTTAAATCTGAACTCTACATACAGGGCCCTCAGATGGTTGTTGCATGCATTATATGAATAATTTGTAAAGGTGGCCGAACCATTGAGGCTAGAAGGGGGTCTAAGTGGTAGAAAAGGCTAGTCACCAATTGAAAATGTAGATGATGTCATAAGAGACTTGTTGGAAAAAATGGGCTTAAGGGTGACTAGGGATGAGTGAGAAGCACTAGATGGATTGATTAAGCTTACAGGGGTCAAGAACTGGGGTTTACAGGTAATGCAGGGGATATCTAAGTGGTCTCGAATGAAGGAGAAAAAAACACCTTCAACCATATAGAGGAAGGTAATGGAAAAGGTGGCCCAAATAAGAGCAGATGATCAGAGGGGGTTTTGTAGCGGCCCAAATTGGCAGAGAAAATTACCATATTAGGAAGAAGAGACCAAGAAAAATATGAGCATAGCAACTAGAAACAAACCTGGAGATGCCCAACATTGTTAAACCCCACACTGCAAAAGTTCTCCCACACTCTGGCTCTATTGATGTTCTTCTTAAGAAGGGTCCCAGAGAGTGAGTTCATCCAGTTGACTAGGCTATAGGGGTGGGGGAGCTAGGTCGTCTTCCCATAAAAGTTGACGGTGGTATCAATCACATGAGGCTCTTTACAGAGCCTCTTGGAGTATAAACTTGTGGACACCATGATATTGTCAGAGGGGAAGAATCTAAAATTCCAGTGGAGACGAAAGGGAAAGTTCCCGAGTGGAAGAGTTGCCCAAGCTAAGATGTGAGAGGGGTCGAACCAGTCTTGTAATTTATCATTGAAGAGGAAGCCCTCACAGTGCGTGATTCCTATCATATTGCAATTAAAACTCTGCATGCTCAAAGTCGTCGAATTCATCACTCTGCAAGGTGGTGGAGCACATGAGATGCATTCTTTTGTATTTTGCAATGAGAATCATGGGGGTTTAATATGACCTCCTACGCATGGACCAAACTCCCAGTAAATGCCACAACACCAAATAACGTGGCCCTTGAGATTTTAATACTAGTGTTTTTAATGATAATTAGAGTATTCATATGGGGGTGGTGTGACAATGGGATCATGAAAATAGGGAATGTCATAAAAGAACTGGGATTATATGTGAGTCATTGAAACCATTAACTTATTTTTGTCCCACTTCTTAGAGACAGGCTAGATTGCCTTCACGATTTACCTCTGAATTTTCACTTATAAGGATATGGTAAAGAAAGAGATTTTGAGAATACGAAATCCAAAATACAATTTAATCATTCGAAAAAAAATTCAAAAAGATTCTCTTTAGAATAGAAACCATTGGTAAAATATTATATAGTAATCATAAAGTCTCCCCTATTAATAAATCCAAAATCCCCATGTCATGGGCGAATAGACCCAACAATAAACCAATAGATGGTAGAGGACGATATTAAAATGTATAAGATCAGTATCTATGGCAGAAATAGTTTTGATCGGGATGGTTAGAAAAGATAAATAAGAAATGAAATTTTGGAAACTTGAATGACAGATAATTGACTTTCGAATATGACATTGTGTTCCATTTTCATGTGAACCAATAGATTCTAGAGTACGATATTAAAATTCCCCATGTCATGGGCCAATAGACCCAATAATAAACCAATAGATTGTAGAGGATGATATTAAAATGTATTAGACTAGTATCTATGACACAAATAGTTTTGATTGGGATGGTTAAAAAAGATGATTGAGAAATGAAATTTTGAAAACTTAAATGACAGATAATTGACTTTCGAATATGACATGGTGTTTCATTTTCATGTGAAACCATAGATTCTAGAGGACGATATTAAAATGTATTAGACTGGTATCTATGGCACAGATAGTGTTGATTGGGCTGGTTAAAAAAGACGATGATTAAGAAATCAAATTTTGGAAACTTAAACGACAGATAATTGACTTTCCAATACGACATAGTGTTACATTTTCATGTGAGGGTTGGCTTGGTTTGCATTATTCTTGCCATAATTTTTCCACTGCAATTTAAAAGTGATGAAGGAGTCCGTTACATTATTTAAAATAAAAAAATCAAATCGCAAGAAAAGATGTTCTTTACTAACAGAAGTCAGGTAGGAGGAGCCATGAACGATGGCACAGGTTCGCCCCTTAGTGCATTTGATATCATATAATAATCAATTAGTACCGACAAAAGAATTTAATTATTTCGCACAGCTGCCTTTCGAAAATTATTAATGTCAAACGGCCTCTATTAAAAGCCCATGTCATAATATTTCATGTGAATTCCGTAAGGCACTTGAGGATTTGGACAAAACTCCATTGACAAGCACTCTAAAGTCAATCCACCGCTTCAATTTTTTTGATGTGAAACCAATGTCATGAACCATCTGGATTTTGTAAAACTTAATCCTCAAACCGGTCTACAATTAATACACTGCCCAATTCCCCAGTTTATTATCCAGATCACACAAACTGGAGCAACATGTCTTCTGCAATGGATGAGCAGACCCAACAGTTCAGTAGTATTATTGACAAGCTCATACCAAATGGATCAAACAACCTTGAGGTGCAGGATAGATACATCCTTCCTCCCCATGAACGCCCACATAAGTCCGAGATCTCTTACTCTGAGAGCCTCCCTGTGGTAGATCTCAAAGACCTGGATGGCCCTAACAGAATGGCAGTCGTCCATCAAATCAGACGTGTATGTGAAGAGGATGGTTTCTTTCAGGTACACACCTCAATCACTAACCAACAATTGTCCCTCCCGTCATAAACTTGTACATTTCTGTTGATATGCTGGTATTAATATAACGACTAGTCAAGTTTCGTGTCCAAGTGAATAAAGTTTTTGGTTGATATCAGATACTGAACCATGGAGTGGCAGAGAATGTCAGGAAAAGCACGATGGGGATAGCCAAAGAATTCTTCGAAATGCCCGTCGAAGACCGAGCATGTCTCTACTCAGAGGACCTAAAACAGCCAGTCCGGCTTTCTACAAATTTAATCTTGAAAAGCATAAGGTTCTCAACTGAGTGGACTATCTCACGCAGCCTTGTCATCCCCTGAAGGAAGTCATCGGCTCTTGGCCTTAAAAAACTGCAGCCTATAGGTAATCAGCAAAACTTTGTCTATTATACATTAACTAAGTCAGAACACTAGAATCGATTCATCTTAACCCACTATGCAAAGGTGTAACTAATTTGAGTTGAGCTTTTGTTACAGAGATATCGCGGACAAGTACGCTTGTGAAGTGAGAGCACTGATATTAAAGTTGTTGGCTGCAATCTCAGAAGCTCTAGAGCTGGAGTCCGATTACTTGGACAGAATTCTTGGAAATCATAACCAACGGAGGAATCTAAATTACGATCCCTCATGCCCAAACCCAGATCTTACTCTCGGTTCCATTTGCATGCAAGTGCCCTCACTGTGTTAATGCAAGGGGATGTGAGTGGCCTGCAAGTATTCAAAAATGGAAAGTAGGTTGCCGTAGAACCCATAGCTAAAGCGTTTGTGGTCAATTTGGGAGATCAGCTGCAGATTAGAAAATGAGCAGATCCATATACTTAGTTCTCTCTCTATGCAAGAAATTTATAATATTCATTCAATTTATTTTGTGTGTGATTTGAATGTGTTAGGTTGTGAGGAATGGGAGATTTAGGAGCATCGAGCATCGAGCAATAACGAATATGGACACTGGGCGAATTTCAATTCCAACTTTTTGTAATCCTGGAGACGATGCTTTTATTGCTCTGCAAGGAGCATGGTGAATGAACAACAGCCAGCTTTGTATGGAGGATATCAGTTTGAAGAGTTTTTGGCAGCTTTCCGGAGCCAACCACTTAAGGGAAAGAGTGTGCTGGATCGTTTCAAGATTTAATGAACAATGATTTCTGTTATTTGAAGATTTTGAATAGTCGTTTGCCTTTGCATCTAGCACATACACCATCCACCATGAACGTTAACGTGTTATTTCAATTCACATATGTTAATCTACGTGGGTTAAACTTGAAGGTATTAAACCTTTTGCTTATAAAGATAAGATTCTTAAAGATGGGGTTAAGATCATTTATTATTTTAGCAATATGAAAACGAGACTAACGGTAGTAACGTAGAGAGTAGTAGCAATATTATTTCTTCCATATTTGGTTGGAGGAAGAATTCTTGGTTTCATGTGTGTAAATCTAGCGATCAGATTGGAACAATGAAAATGAGTAGATCAATGAGGTTTTTACTCCTAATTTTTTATTTATTTTATAATTCTTTGTTGCATCACAATTCTTCTTTAAGTTTATATTTGATAATATTGTTCATTATTTTATAGAGTGGAAACTTTCTTATTTTCAATTATTTTTTTATATTATAATTCTTTGTTGCATCACAATTCTTCTCTAAATTTATGTTCTTTAAGTTTACATTATTAATATTATCATTATTTTATAAAATGTAAATTGTTTTGAGTTTTAAAGTAGTTTTTAATGAATTTTGAAACAATTTTAAGAATTCTACTCTCTTTCATATTTTTTATGTTGTTATTATATATTATGTAACTGGTCATTTCCATGATCTCAATAAGGGTGATAATGGAAACTACCTATGTGCAGTCTCTGCACTCCACATCCAAGGACGAGCATGTGAAAGCGTTTCTAGCTGGGTGCTATGGGTTGGCAAGGGCCGAGCCAGTGGCTGTGTATACATGCTACCCACCAGCCGGTTCGTCCTCCTATTCGCCGGAAAATAACCAGTGTCCTCCACCGCCGTATCGACCAGAGGCAGGGTGTACCGCCCTAGGAATTGTGCGACGAGCGCCCGGGCGGGCACGTGCCGGGCGGGCGTGCATTGTGCGACAACGCGACGGGCCATCGCACGAAATGTGACGATCATTCGGGCAGAAATGCTACGTTAGCATATGATTACGACACTTATGGGAAAATGAACGAATGCGAAGGAAACTTATACTACGTTGAGGAGGGGCTTGCCTATGGCAAAGCCGATGATCGTGTGAAAGGTTTCGGGGCGCGTTTGTGCAGGTTTGGGGGTCGGCTAAGCGGCGACCACCCCCACACTCAACCACCATGTGAGCGTATATATATGTGGAGCATTTGAGCTCATTTCATCATTGAACTTTGCTCTCTTCGCAAGGATTCGAGTAGGAAGTGCGCAGTTCAAAGGGAGTCACGCATATCTCATGCGTAGTACTCCAAGAGGGATGTACGGACGATAGAACTTGGAATTATGCCGAAGGTTATGCAGTGACAGTTCGAAAGTACGGTTTTGATGTAGATTTGATGGAGTGTTACAGGTGACTTATGGGGGTGTCATTCTTTGTACAAAAGAGCATAAAACTATTGTAAAAGGCAGGTTGCCTATCTTGTAAAATTGGTTAAGTGTTGGCCTTGGATTTTGCCAGGCACACTTGTACACTGGTATATTGTAAAAACTGATATCCTTTATAAACGGTTGGGCAGACTCACGTTACGGGGAGTTGCCCCTCCCCTTTATACTTGTTGCAATTGTTCTTGCTGTTGTATAATTGCTAATGGATAATGAATGAATTATGGGCTTTCATTAAGTATAAAGGATAAATGCATTTTACTTGGTTGCGAAGAACAAACTAAGTATTGGTTGTGAATTAGGCGTAGTCCACACACTTAAGTATTGTTAAAAAGAAAAAGTGGGGTGGTGCCGCACCTCGCCGGCATGGTTGGAAGACTACCGTAGGCTTGGGGGCGTCACAATTGGTATCAGAGCTCGGTTGAGCTGGTCGAGCAGGTTGCTCGTGACAGTGGAGTCAGGTACTTATAGGTGAAAGAAGCTAGTTTCACACGAGTGGAACAAGGGCTGGTTCATGGTTGCATGGTGCTTGGTGAAGCTGGTAAAGGTTGGAACCAGGTGTCGTAGACACGTACAGGTGGTACTACGTGCTGGTCATATGATTTTGGCACTTGTCAGGTGGGCAAGTGGGACTGCGTGTGGGCAGGTATACACGGTGTGGGCGCTTGAACGAAAGGCGAACCAGGGGAAGACGAAGAACAAGGCATGGAAAGTTTGGAAGAGTGTGAAGGGAAGCTCTTGCTTACCTTATACAGGTTGAAGTGGTTGAAAATGGAGAATCCCCGTATTTGAGAGAAGCTTGTTGTCTTGGAGAAGAATGTTGCAGGTGAGCTTCTTCAACTTGGTTGGACAATGGAGCAAGTTGAAGTTGCAGATTGTGCTACCAAGGAAGAGGAAGTCTTGATGACCGAAGATGTTGCAGACATGACCATGACCGAGGATGGACTTGAGTTTGATCAAGTTGGGCCAGGATCGTGCAGTTTGCATACATGTGTGGATGAGGGTGATCTCATGGAGGAACCTCATGATGTTGATACATGTGTTTCATTTGAGCATTTGGTAGGTGGACCGTGTTAAGGGAAGGGCAAAGCCAGTTTGCCAAAGCTAGGGGACATCTTACCATGGGCGTTTATGGTGAGACCTTGTATGGAGAAGCAAGGATTGTTGATTGTTGCAAGACTTGTTGGGGATGTTTTTGACCTTGTGAGAGAAGGTACAAAGACCCGTGACAAGGGTGGGACTTGATGATCGTTGTGGAGAAGTGGGTCATGCTTTAGCCACATGGCTAAGTGCCCGGCATGACTCATGGACAGTTTGAAGGGCACACACTTGAGTTGCTTGGGTGGACTTCTCATGGCCGAGACCAAGAGCAAGTCTTGATGGACACTTTGGTGGAGGAGCTATGATGGAGAGACTCATGTGATGATGATGTTTTGGGTGAACTTCTCATAGTCTTGGTGACACTTAGGTGGAGGAGCTATGATGAAGGAAACTCATGACATGTTGATATGGTTGGTGACCGAGTTCACTCAACCGAAGATTGCAACTTGGATAGGGATGACTGATGGTTGTGATGAGCCCACTTGGGTGGACTACATGGACAACTTAGTCATGGACATCAGGTTGGAGACATGGAGCATGGCAGTCTTATGCAGGGACATATTGTGGGTGCACTTATGGAGATGTCACTTATGGGCATCTAATGAGGTACCAGGCATAGATGTTGAGCAGATAGATTTGCTTATGTGACATGGAGACTTATACTTATGAGCTATGGGGAGGTTGTACACTCTTGTGCAACAATACCATGGACTTGGATGGAGTTGTGAGCAGACTATGGGACATTCTCACTACATGGAGAGCTGAGGCATCTTGCAGAGACCTTTTAGTGGAGACTTGTATGCTGCTAGAGTGTTGGTTGAGGATGGCTTATGCAGCTCATGATGACATGAGATTGTTGTGACTTCTTGGGGACTTCATATATGGTGGACTTAGAGGATCTGATGCATTCAGGAGCTGAGGGCAGAGTCTTTGGTGCAGTATGGGATGCACACTTTCAAACCCCATGTATGGGCATGGCTTGAAAGAGTGACTTGATGTGGAGGATCGGTATGAGGCACTTTGAGGTGATGGAGTTACGATGATGATGATACCTTGGTGGCTACACTTGGGTATGGGTTGAGCCGAGACTCAACTACCTTTACACATGGGAGCTGATTGATCTTTGATCATGGGCAGCACATGGAGACATGAGGAGGGTGTTCTCTTGAGGCACTTGACTTGGTGATGAGGTGCTCTCTTGGGACACTTGACACTTGATGGAGAAGTGTTCCCTTAGAGCACTTGGATGACTTGAGGGATGGCACATTGCAGATGTGATGGAGGTAGCTTCATGGACATGGATGTGGCAAACCGAGAGTTGGAGATTGATGAGATGGTCTCTTCATATGGAGGAGGCACACTTTTGGATGATGTTGAGATTAATGTGGCTAATTTCATATAGCACATTGACACCAAACATCATGGACATGTTGCAGATGGGATGAGGACTACCTCATGGACCTGAGTGTGGTTTACCTATGAGGATGGATTCTTGATCGAGTTTAGGATGTGACAGGGATGTTTTGAGGAACAACCGATGGTGGCATGAGGATGTTCACTCTCAGGATTTGATGTGATGGTTGGACTAGCTACCCAACTAGTTCAAGGCATGGACGATGTCAGTGAGCAGAGATATGTTGGCATTGTGTTGGAGTATCATGGCAGAGTTCACATGGTAACGACACATGATGAGGTCGACACTATATGTTGCGATAAGCATGTAGCTTGAGATGGAGGGGCCAACCTTCCACGATGGAGCAACATGTGGAGATTGTGACATGATGGTTGATTGTCATGGATTGAGAGGACTTCTGATTGATGAGATGAGATGTTGGAACATGGTTGAGATGTGTTAACACTCGTTGACATATCATGGACAATTTTGCACATGATGGAGATGATGCACATAATGGAGTGGACACTTTGTTGCAGTGGACATGTAGCTTGATGTTGAAAGGATCAACTTTTCATGGTGGAGAGCAGCATGGAGAGATTGTGGCAGGTGGCCGGTGGTCATGGACATCTGATGCATGACACACTTTGGTATGGACTATCTTGGTGACAGTTGGTCACTTAGATGAGACATGGTGGAGATGGAGGCCTACATATGTTGCAGGATGGTTGCCATATGTGAGGGAAGTCGACATCATGGATTGGTGCTTGGAGTTGTGATGTTGTCGAGGACGACAACGACTTCAGGTGGAGGAGGATGTACCGCCCTAGGAATTGTGCGACGGGCGCCCAGGCGGGAACACGCCGGGCGAGCGCGGGCGGGCATGCATTGTGCGACAACTTGATGGGCCATCACACGAAATGCGACGATCATCTAGGCAGAAATTCGACTTTAGCATATGATTACGACACTTATGGAAAAATGAACGAATGTGAAGGAAACTTATACTACGTTGAGGAGCGGCTTGCCTATGGCAAAGCTGCCCATCGTGTGAAAGGTTTCGGGGCGTGTTTGTGCAGGTTTTGGGGTCGGCCAAGGGGCGACCACCCCCACACTCAACCACCATGTGAGCGTATATATATGTGGAGCATTCGAGCTCATTTCATCATCAAACTTTGCTCTCTTTGCAAGGATTCGAGTAGGAAGTGCGCAGTTCAAAGGGAGTCACGCATATCTCATGTGTATTACTCCAAGAGGGATATACGCATGATAGAACTTGGAATTATGCCGAAGGTTATGCAGTGACTGTTCAGAAGTACGGTTTTGATGTAGATTTGACGGAGTGTTACAGGTGACTTATGGGGGTGCCGTTCTTCGTACAAAAGAGCATAAAACTGTTGTAAAAGGCAGGTTGCCTATCTTGTAAAATTGGTTAAGTGTTGGCCTTGGATTTTTCCAGGCACACTTGTACACTGGTATATTGTAAAAACTGATATTCTTTATAAACGGTTTGGCAGACTCACGTTACGGGGAGTTGCCCCTCCCCTTTACACTTGTTGCAATTGTTCTTGTTGTTTTATAATTGCTAATGGATAATGAATGAAGTATGGGCTTTCATTAAGTATAAAGGATAAATGCATTTTACTTGGTTGCAAAGAACAAACTAAGTATTGGTTGTGAATTAAGCGTAGTCCGCACACTTAAGTATTGTTAAAACGAAAAAGTGGGGTGGTGCCGCACCTCGCCGGCATGGTTGGAAGACTACCGTAGGCTTGGGGGCATGACACAAGGTATCAGGGATCGTGCGGTTCCTACTGGGCTTTCAGCACAACCAGGGCGCTAGAGGGCGTGAATTTCCTGAAGACGGGGAAGCTGGTGAACCTTACGTGAATAATTTGTCACACAAATATGAGATGCTATCATTTCCCTTTTTTCCGATGGTGGCCGAGACTGAAATTGAACATTGGTGTATGAATAGTCATGGTTGAAGGATCGAACTACGGAAGTGGTTCGCATATTCCCTTGTTTTTGGAGGATTGATCGTTTGCGTGAATCCGTAGAGGTTGATCTGCTGCTTTTAATGGAGATAGAGCTGCGTTGGATCTAGACGCCAATATATCAATTGTCGATAATGAACAAATGTTTGGCGCTCTTTGTTGGTGTAAATATTCCAGCAGGCAGTGAAATTCTACAGTCCTTTTATGATCTTCATTCGCTCACAGTCGTTAGGGCTCCACCTTCTCTGCCCTCACACTACCTTTTCTTCTTCACCCGTCAATTGGAGCGGTGCGTCAGGATTTAGCTGACGGTTACAGTCGATCTATAACCTACTCGAACTCTAGAGGATTCTGGTTCTGGCTTGGAGAGGTCGCGAGGCACAACTCCTCGGGTGGCAGTTTGAAGCGAAAAGAGTATATTCAAGATGAATGACACATATGTCTCGAAGCAGATCCAGAAGATGGTTCGCTTCATCCGGCAGGAGGCTGAGGAGAAAGCCAATGAGATCGGCGTTTCTGCTGAAGAGGAATTCAATATTGAAAAGTTGCAGCTTGTAGAAGCTGAAAAGCGAAAAATAAGGCAGGAATATGAACGAAAGGATAAGCAAGTTGACGTTCGAAAGAAAATGTAATATTCAATGCAACTGAATACATCACCCATCAAAGTGCTGCAAGCCCAAGATGACTTGGTTGGGTCAATGAAGGAATCCGCAGGAAAGGAAATTCTGGCTGTTAGTCAGGACCATGATTTCTATAAAAGGCTTCTAAAAGATTTGATTGTGCAAGGTCTGCTGAGATTGAAAGAACCAGCATTACAGTTGCGTTGCAGAAAGGCTGAGGTTACAGCTCTAAGGGATTTCGTTGCCGCAGAAGATGATACAAATACAACGTGGACTAAAATTCGCATAAGAATCTGTTGTCGCTCAAGGGATGGAGCTTTGAAGAACAAGAACTTATTTTGGTTAACATGAAAGTTATTTTTTATTTCTGGGTCCCTTGACAAGGAGAGCAGGATCGGCGAAGTGGCAGATCTGCAAGGAGAGCAAGATCGACGAAGTGGCAGATCAATCTGGGAGAGGTGAATCGGATCAATTGTGATCAGATCATTGTTTCGGCTGTGTTGGAAACACCAAATTTGCTCATTGGAGCGGGAGTGCCAGACACTGCAGATCGATGGCAGAGGTGATAGATCGATCTGACAGGTATTGTTTTTTTTGTTGTTAAGTAGATTCACAATGAGTAATACGATGGAATCTTACCTTAACGAGTCTGGTAAACTCAACGAGTCTAACTTCACGAATTGGAAGTTTAAGATCCAGACTCTGCTTGAAGGTGCGAATGCTTGGGCTATAGTGACAGGCGACGAGGAGAAGCCGACCGCTACCACACAAGAGGAAGAATGGGAAAAACGAGAAAACAAGGCCAAAGTCCTGCTGAAGATGTCTGTGAAGGAAAATGTTATTGCACACATCAGAGATTGTAAATCGTCCGTCGAGATCTGGATGAAAATAAAAAATCTCTATGAGACCCATAATACAAACAGAGTTTTGGCTCTGAAAAGCAAGCTATTTTCAATGAGGATGGACGAAAGGGAGTCTGCTACTACCTTTGTAGCGCAAATTAAGGATGTTAAAGATGGATTAGGGGCCATTGGAGTGGCGGTGGCAGATGAAGATCTTGTTGCAATTACAATGAATGGGATGAGTGATGATTTCCAAACCCATTTATTAAATTGCGAGTGACAAATCAATTCACAGTCGATTTGGGCCAAAACTGCAAGATAAAATAACAATCTCTATGTATATGACCCGTTTTTCCACAATAATAACATTTATTTTCATAATGATTTGCAAGCATACCTTTCTGAGAATGTGGATTCTTCTGTGATGTTCCTCCTTTTTGCTTTGATTGCTGTTGTGACTGCTTTCCTTTAGATAGTCGTCGTTTTGCCACTAGCGTGAGATCGTCACTTTGGGGGTTCAGATTCAGATTCTACCGTTGGTCTTCCTCTTGCTACAAGATCGAAGTGAGATCATCGAACGTGGGTGCTTTCTCCCTTGCCGAGACTCCAGTGATGAAGGTTTGGAAATCATCACGCATCCCGTTCATTGTAATTGCAACAAGATCTTCATCAGCCACCACCACTCCAATGGCCGCTAATCCATCTTTAACATCCTTAATTCGCGCTACAAAGGCAGTAGGAGACTCCCTTTCATCCATCCTCATTGAAAATAGCTTTCTTTTCAGAGCCAAAACTCTATTTGTATTCTGGGTCTCATAGAGATTTTTGATTTTCGTCCAGATCTCAGCGGACGATTAGGAAATTACAACCATAGACAAGTAGGAATTAATTATTTCCAACCCCCCCCCTTAATGACTACTTGTCATGATAGTCAAATCCACCATCATCACATGAATTGCATGTACAAAACCTCCAAAAACACAGTTTTCCGTCTTCGGACAGATCCACAATCTGCAAATTTGGCGTTTCCAATACAGCCGAAGAATTGATCTGATCAAAATTGGTCTGATCCGCCTCTCTCAGATAGATCTGCAACTTCTCTGATCCTGCACCCCTTGTAGACCATCAAACAAAGTGGAGGCTTCCCGCAGATCCCCTCGAAAGTGAATTGGTGCGATCCTTAACTAAAATACCCACACCTATTGGCACGACTAATGGCCTAACATACGCGCCAGTTGGCCTTCCTGGCATTGCTGTTAGCACAAAAAATGCCAATCCCCTTCTACTTAGAGAAAATCATCTGAGTCTGAGCCAGGTGTTACTGCAGTCCACCTGCTCCTACGAGCACAAAGCTCCTGTGTACACACAGCCACAAAGGCACCTCAAGCCACATAGGCGATTCAGCCACAAAGGCAATTTGCCACCACCGGGCAAGTCCGATTTACCACCACCGGGAAAATCCGCCAACTTCAATATGCCACCACCGGGCAAGTCCGATTTACCACCATCGGGAAAATCCTGTAGCCACTAGGACTCTATAGATGGTTTCTGGTTCACCACCAACCGTCACATTATAGTGACAAAAGATGGTTTCAGGCTGACCACAAACCATTACAAAGTGGTTATGAGATCACCACGAACTTTCAAATGCCTTTACAAGGCTTACATTCAACATTTGGAGTTTCTGGTACATACAATGACTATTACAATAATATGCTAGGGAGTCTATTCCACAAACCACACTAAAACAAAAAATCTACTTTGTTGTCCACCATAGCCGTTGTTGTTGCTTCTTTATCCCAAGTTCACATCTTGGGCATCTTTGTCAAATAACTTCTTGGAACTCCATGCTTAACCTGTCATTTGTTAGAATAGCTAATTCTAACAAAATAACTCCATATTGAAGTGGCTAATTTCAATATGTATATCAATTTAAATTCCAAAAAATACTTCACCAAAGAACATTTACCCAAGTATGATCCACAGCCTGATCCACAATCTTCAGGCCACACACAGGGCGCCAAGCTGCCACTAGCGAAAAAGAAAAAAACGAGAGCCAATGCAGCCCCGTCCAATACACAGACCACTGTGCGACTGCAGCCTTCATCTGTCTTCTCCTCAGATTACAACGCACCAGATATCCCACTCCAATATCCACATCAACCTCTATGAAATTCTCCCCCAGCAAATACTTGCATGAAACGGTTATTCCAAGGATGCAAATAGCCTGCTCTCCTACAGCTGTTCTCACAATCCAGGGTCCCTTGACAATGTTAGCAATCAACTTCAGACGTGAGTTCCTGAATGCATCATCACCTTTAAAAAATTGGTCCATGAGAGATCCTTCTGGTATCGGATAAAAAGTCACAAAGTATGCAACTGCAGTATGGTTATCCTTGCTGGGGACCTGCAAATTGAAGGCCCCAATAAAAGGGTTCTCGTCACTTTCGCAATCATTACATGCTTCTTCTAAAGCCCGCTTCACACGACCATTTGGATGCTTTAACACCTGAGTAACCTTAGTGGGACCTTTAAGCCAATCAAAAGCCAAAGGCTTAAGCAGCCAGTCCCCTCCAGGTATCTTTGTCCTAGTTGTTAAATAATCAGGTCCTCTCACCCTGAAACAGTCCCCAGGAGGATATGCCCAACCATTGGAGCAATTATCCGGATTAAGAAGAGTAGCTGCACCCTCAGATTTTAGTTTTCTGACCCATTCTGAATCGTTCTCACTCTCTAATGCAGACATGTTCCTTTCTATTACATTGGTAATCTAAACAGATATGCTCCTTTCCTCCAATACAACTTTGCAGGAAACGTAACAAAAAGATTTGCAAACTAGGAAATTCAAGTCAAGTGATTCCCCCTAAACCACACCTTCATACAACTTTGCTTCCCATAGGCATTCAAACAAGCCCGAAATGTTCAGGCACAGATTGCCTGGTTTTCTCCTGAATGGCCTACACCCGAAGTTTTGTCAGGAAAAATTGTTTAGCCAAATTAGCATGCCATTTCATCTGTCAAATTACCTGTCGATAAATCTTCACCAAACAAATACAATCACAAACCCAGCAAATTCAACTCATGTTTCTCCTCTTCTACCAATCTTGGATAATGAAAACATTCCAGCACTGAACAAATGGTAAATCAGGCAACAACTGACACAATCAATCCATAGCCAATCCTTTGACTTCACTGCTGCTACTGTTGCTGCCATTAAAGCCCACAGTTGATAACGACTACAGGTTTTTCTCTTGGGACTGTGGGGTTTCGATCTGCGGTGCTGCGAGAAGCTGAGAGAAGGACCGGGAACTGAATTTTTCCACCATCTGTTGAAATTCACAAGGGAAAACAATTCACAATAGAGGAGTGGCTCAATGATTTAACAGATCCTTTCCAGCAAATCTCTGCCTCTCCGTCAACAGATCTAATATGAAGGTGGTAGCTTTAAAACTCACACAACACTAATTCACTTGTTGCGCACACTTCGGAGCACAGCTCACCAGCACAACCAGCTATTCTCCTTCAGCTGCTCACCAGCTGCATCCAGGAGGGGCCAAGGCCACAAAGGGTGAAGCCCCTTCTTCCCCTTTCGAACATCAACACCAAAGTTTAGCAGAGATGATCCACCGAGCATCGACAATGTACTATGTGAACTTATGTGTAAAGAAATCGTTGGAGGCACCGACGTTTAAATCAACCACACTGGGCCACTGACTGGCCATGATGGGTAGACGCCCCTGCTGAGCGACAGATCCTACAACTCCTTTGCACACGGGCTCCTTTGGCACCAGGGAATGCTGCTGTCCACGACACTCACAAACTTGAGTCACTTTCGCCAACAAACTACCTCCACAGATCCGAGGACAAGCAGGCACACCATTGATATGCTACACCCTCACGGTCTCCCGGTTTGCAGTCAATAGATATTAAACCCTCAAGCAAACCCATTTATTAAATTGCGAGTGACAAATCAATTCATAGTCGATTTGGGCCAAAAATGCAAGATAAAATAACAATCTCTCTGTATATGACCCATTTTTCCACAATAATAACATTTATTTTCATAATGATTTGCAAGCATACCTTTCTGAGAATGTGGATTCTTCTGTGATGTTCCTCCTTTTTGCTTTGATTGCTGTTGTGACTACTTTCCTTTAGATAGTCGTCGTTTTGCCACCAGCGTGAGATCGTCACTTTGGGGGTTCAGATTCAGATTCTGCCGTCGGTCTTCCTCTTGCTGCAAGATCGCAGTGAGATCATTGAACGTGGGTGCTTTCTCCCTTGCCGAGACTCCAGTGATGAAGGTTTGGAAATCATCACGCATCCCATTCATTGTAATTGCAACAAGATCTTCATCAACCACCGCCACTCCAATTGCCCCCAATCCAACTTTAACATCCTTAATTCGCGCTACAAAGGCAGTAGCAGACTCCCTTTCGTCCATCCTCATTGAAAATAGCTTGCTTTTCAGAGCCAAAACTCTGTTTGTATTCTGGGTCTCATAGAGATTTTTTATTTTCGTCCAGATCTCGGCGGACGATTTACAATCTCTGATGTGTGCAATAACATTGTCTTTCACAGACATCTTCAGCAGGACTTTGGCTTTGTTTTCTTGTTTTTCCAATTCTTCCTTCTGTGTGGTTGCTGCCAGCTTCTGCTCGTCGCCTGTCACTATAGCCCAAGCATTCGCACCTTCAAGCAGAATCTGGATCTTAAACTTCTAGTTTGTGAAGTTAGATCCATTGAGTTTACCAGACTCGTTAAGGTAAGATTCCATCGTGTTACTCATTGTGAATCTACTTAACAACAACAACAAAAACAATACCTGTCAGATCGATCTGTCACCTCTGCTACCGATCTACAGTGTCTGGCACTCCCGCTCCAATGAGAAAATTCAGCGTTTCCAACACAGCCGAAACAACGATCTCATCACAATTGATCCGATCCACCTCTCCCAGATTGATCTGCCACTTCGTCGATCCTGCTCTCCTTGCAGATCACCAAACGAAGTCGAGGTTTCCTGCAGATCTCCTATGGCGCTTTCCCGATCTGTCTCTCCCGGACTGATCTGCAACTCTGCCGATCTGCTCCGTTTGCAAACCGCCAAACGAAGTTCACGCTGTTCAGGGATCTCCTTGGTGCTACCCCGAGCGAAAAATCCGCGCTAATTAAAAATCGCTTAGAGTAAAAAAATTGGCGCGTTTTTCCCGGTAAAATCCGCGCTTAGCGCGCTTTTTCCCTCAAATTCCGCGCTCTAGTGCAATTTATCCTTCAAAATTCGCACTCTAGCGCGATTTATCCCTCAAAATCCGCGCTAATCCCTCTTCTGGCGCGACTGTCAGCGCAAAATCCGTGCTAATCGGCCTTTCTGCTCAGAAAAAAAAAAAAAAAAAATTCGAGTCCGAGCCAGGTGTTCTGCAGTCCACCTGCTCAATCAAGCATAAAGCTCTCGTGTACACACAGCCACACAGGCACTTCAAGCCACACAGGCAATTCTGCCACACAGGCAAGCTAGCGTCTACAGACACTTTAGCTTCACAAGTGACAAAGATCAGGCTCACTCAATCTGAGCTTTGATACCAAGATAAAATATGCATTGAATTGAAAAGAAAGAGATGTAGCTCTCAAGTGTGGCCTGCACCTGGAGACTACACTCACAAAACTTGAGAGATTTCTCTCGTTCACTCTATTACAATTCAATCAAAAGTTTACATCATTAAATACAATACTAGGAAATAAGAAGTTGCACCCAAACCCCATAACTATAGGAACTAATCCTAAACTAGGGAGAAAGTTACAACAATGTAACCATTTTCTCCATTAATAATATTAATTATTCTCAACTATTTTGACTCTGGACAAATGAAAAACAGGGTGAACTAATACGTGTAGGTTGCAAATCTTTATTGAAAACTAAAATTTCTGCTGGGTAGAGTGTTAATTGACATCCAGGCATCGGATAGAGATATGCTTAACCATAATGACTACATACTGGACAACGGATAAATGATTGGCATGCATAAAACAACATTTGAGTATTCAGTCCGTGACACCAAAGCTTCCAGCTGACCTAGGAAGCGCAATTCCAGTTGATGGCTCGTCAACCGGCTCGGAATCTAGCGAATTCCATGATTATCTAATGACTCCTATTGATTACTTTTTTGTGCAAGACGTTGCTAGTATGTATGTGGCTGGTTATCATAGTAGAGGCGTGTTATATTTTAATTATGTTATGCTATGTGTATCTCTTAGAACCGTTGTGTATCTCTTAGAACCATTTTTGGGGTCAATTTCTTTTTGGACTTGTTCTAGCTTTTATGGAAAAGATCGATATGATTTAGGAAGAATTTTGATGTAATTTTTGAGTAAAAATAGTAAACCCAATTTAAAAAATAAAAATAAATAATCAATTAAAATTTTAGAGAAATTTTTTTGGTGATAATCATATCTAAAGTCATTTTTTTATGCATTTCAAATTAGTAGGTGTGGTTTATTTTGACCATAAACTACACTTGCTAGTTCTTTGGATGTGATTATCGCGAAAAGCTTTTCTGTAAATTTGTTATAGATATCAAAAGTCTCAATTCAATAATTTTTTTTTTTAAGATTAAAAATAAACATACTAAAAATAATAAATATTTGAAAAATTTATTAATTTCTTTTCTAAAATAAACAATTAATAATAAATTATATAATTAGAAAATAGAATTTTAATATTTATATTTAATTTAGAACATTAAAACAATCTGACGTATAATTTATTTAAGACCATAATAAAAAAACATTTACAAACCAAAAAATTATCACTTTCCTTACAAATGAAGGCAAACTTAGACATCATCTTTTTAATTATAGAGTTTGCGCCCATTGGACATTTCTCAACATTCGGGCTGGTTAAATCAATGCCTAGCAAAGTCCTCCTCACACAATCCACTATATTGTTTTTTCTTTTTCCTTTTAATTCATTTTTTCAATTTTTTTTTAATTTTTTAATAAATTTTATTGGTATATTTATATATATAATTTTTATTTATTAAGTTTTATTTTAATAATATTTTATTTTTATATAATATATATATATATACTATATATTAATTTTGTTTAAATTTATTCATAGAATATTTAATTATTTGATTTAATAAATTTTTAGTTATATTTTTTAATTATAATATTTTAATCAAAATAAATAAAATTCTCATTTTTCATTAAAAACTTAAAAGAAAAGTGACACATCATATGTTTTAATGGGTATTTTCAATATTGTTGGTATATAGTTAAAAAAAAGACAGATTAATTTATAGAAAAAACAATTTTTTCCACCTGAATAACGTGTTAGAATTTCAAGATTTTGATTATTTGTTGTTTAAAACAATTTTTTGAATACATAAATGGATTCAACACAAAACCTATTCGGCACTCCCATTCTATAGATTAAACAACTTAAACTAAAACTTTAAAAATAGCTCCAGAATTTGGTGAAAATTAACTACAAGAAATACCCTAAAAAGGAATATTTAGTCTATAAGTTAGACTACCCCAAAAATATTATATTTTTTACTGTTCCATTGAAAATGAGTCAAGTTTTATGGAGCTAAATTGGTTCTCTTTGAATAAAGTGGCTATTTTTAAGGTTTTTTAGTCATGCTATTTGATTTATAATACCATGGTTGAAAAATGTTGAAATTTTAAGATTTGTATATATTCATCATATTTGTTTTAATTCCATAGTTGAAAATCCTCATAATCTTAACATTTTGAACTTGTGCTTTTATGCTTTTTTGGTCAAAACTAGGGGTTTGTTGGGTTAGAGTTCTTGTTTTGATGGCTAAGTTGGTGACATTATTGGTTATGAGTGAGTTGAGAAAACCTTGAAGTATGATGATGTTAGTAATGTGGGGGGATTAAAGCTACATGTATAGGTATGAAGATATGATGGCTGAGAAAATCATGTACATAAAAGACATGATAGCAAATCCATAGATAGACTTCACCGATCAAGATGAAGAAAATTATTTTTTAAAGTGGAGTGTTATAGAGAATGAGCTACTACTTATCTTAGGTGTGATGCTTTGTATGTAAAGTATGTTCCTAATCTTTATTAATTTGTTAGATTTCTTTAAATTGAGAGAGATTTTTCCTTAGCTCTAATGTTGGTGTGAGGTTGAACGATTCTCTCAAATAATTATAGTAGTTTCTTTATCTTGAGAAAGTATTCATATATTTATATTATAACATTCTTTGATTAATATAAGTATTTCTAAGAAATTTTAATTTCAATTTACCATATTATATTAGACATTCTTGTACTTTTCAGAGATAATTGATTTATTCTAATGCTGGGAATATAAATTTTAATGTTGGCAATATAATTTGTGCACTCGTAAAACTTAACTAAAAAGAAAAAAGAAAAAATTCTGTTAAAAAATCAATAATTATATAATTTTTTTTTTTGTAAGCTGGGTGGTGCAAAATTCTATTAACAAAACAAAAACATTACATAGTTAGGGGTCTCAACCCGCCCTGAAGGGAAACCGAGTATATTGACCACCGGTAGTTTTTCACAGCTGCCCAAAAATAAAATACTTTAAACTTGTGTTTCCATGCCTTATACACTGTATCTATACTCCTATTACTACCTACAGACATCTGCATATATATATAAACATAAAGGCCAAACATGGCTAAAAACATAGACAAAAATGACAGTTCCTTCATTCATCATGGACATGCCTGAAATTGTTGGTTCTCTGGGCTCCCTTTCTGCTGTTTCTCCTTCTTGACCAGCACCCCACTTGCCTCCAGTTGCTGCTGCAGGTCTTCCAGTCTTTTATCTTGCATCAACAGAGTGATTATTATGTTCTTCAATTCTTTCTTTAGATTCGGGATGCCCTGAGACAGTTCATCCATCTCCATTGCTACCTGTTCCATGGCTTTAGCCATGATCCTTTTCATCACCCAATACAGATGAAGAGACTGCTTATAGAGCGTCATTCTTCCTCTGGTGTGCCCAGAGTCAGGCATGAGGTCTGTCCAGTCTTCCATCTCCTCTTCTGACTGAGCTTGGATAGCTTCTTCTTCCCAATGCTCAAGAATTCTCTTGATTTTTGGGTTTGATTTCTCTCTGTATTCCTTCTCTGCTATCCATACCCTGTTTCCAATTGTTTGTCTGGTCTGTCGGGTCCCCTCATGCAACCCTGTCTCTGTTTCTTCGTCTTGGTTAGTGCTGCATTGCCACCCTCGTCGGCTGCGCCCGGCCGCAGTATCTCGGCCTCTTCGAGCTCCTCGGCCTCTACGTCCTCTCCCTCGCCCGTTCCTGCCCCTACCCCTTCCTGCATGGTTAGATGGGCTCCCTCCCTCATCGTCACCGCTCCCGATTTCTGAATTGCTTCGGCCCTTTCGCCTTATCCCCTGCCCAATCTCCTCTCGTCCTTCCAACCTTTCCTCACTCTCCCCTTCTGATACTTCATACACTGGAACATCCTGAGGTGCGTAGTCCGCCATCTTCCGCTTCCCCTTCCTGTCCTCCTCTTTCTTGCCCTGTTCAGTCTCAAGCCCATTGCTCCGCATCCATCGCTGACCTCTCTGACTGCCTTCAGGTTCCATGTTTTCCTTTCCTCTTCGACTCTGCTCACCGCGTGCTCGGTTTACAGAGCTGCTTGTCACCTTATCGCTGTAACTACGCTCTGCTTTACCCAGACGGATTCCGCAGCAGATCTTCTTCCTCGGGCAAGCTTGCCACCTTCGCTCCCTTAACATGTTCCTCCGCATGCCTGTGCTCATCATATTTTGGTGCTGCCTGCTCTCTCGGATCCCGAAGCTATCATGTCTCCACCTCTTCTCTGTCTACGGCTCTGCCTTCCCGTCTTGTCCACCGACTTGCCGTTCTGAATCCCTTACCAACCCACCGCACCTAACACCTGTGGCAATAATGCCTACACCTGCCTGAGTCCTCCGTCACCGATACATCAATTCAGCCAGCCCCACGTCATTCAACCCGATCGGGTAAATCAATAATTATATAATTGAACACAAAGTACTATGGTTATATTTTTTTTACCTAACGTGCTACACCCCTTAACCTATCCAGTTCACTAATCTTTTCATTAAACTTGACACCCTTAGTCTTAAAGTGTGCCAGTTGGGTTGCACTCACAACAGATGCGTGTACTCCTCTTAAGGTTGGGTTAAAATACGCTTGGAGTTATGTAGTACTTGAACGGTGCCTCGAACCTCTAGGACTCTTCCAACGCGTAATGCACAGTGGATAGATGGGTGCCTCCTTCTCCGATGATCTCAGGGTTGACAATCCAACGACTCCAGTGCAAAGAGGGGGGTTTTGGTGTAACCGCCTTTAGCCTCTAGTGTTCATTCCATCACTTGGTTTTGGCGCCGATAGGGAGGCTTTTCTACCCCATCTAGCCATAGAGCTCCCCTACAATTTAGCGCTTCTGCTTTTACACAATGTTGGGGTGTTCCCTCCATTTTTTGAACAACCATAGGGTTGTTGTTGGGCCCTTACCACATCTGTCCACTCATTCTAACTTAAACCTTGGCTCTGCAAACCCTGCACAACCTCGTCTACCCACAAGGATTTTGGTGTGGCGTTGGGGTCTTACCCAATTTGTTTCCTTACTCCGAATTCAGGGGTGACATCCTTTTTTCCACTTAGGTTATAAATCTTGACTCTGATTTATTATTTTGCTCCAGCACTTGCTAATGCATTTTTTTCTTAATGACACGTAGCACTTGATGATGGAAAACCAGTCTTTGCCAGGGTTCCAATTTCCTTCGATCCTTTGGTTTCGTGTAGCTTGATGAGGGCTACGACTGAAACCCTACCGTTGAGGAGGTAAGAGCATCCCTTCCTCACACGTTCTTATTCTGTGCTAGGTATCTTGGGTACTCCGCCATTGTTTCTATACATGAGAAAGGTTGTTTTGTCATTTTAGGTACTGAGAAGGTTCATAGAACAGCAAGTGGTTTACATTGTTCCTTTCCATAGACCCTCTGTCTATGTGGCTATTGTTGCTACCAATTAATAGTTATGTTTTGTTTATAGTCGATTAGTGTAGTGTGTTGAATTCATAAGACTTCACGATGCATCTAATGCGATCATATTTGATTATGGAGGGTTTCATACCCTGCTAACGATGTATGCATGTTGTCAAAATTTAGGGTTATATATTTAAGTTTCGCACAGTTTTGAGTTGTGCACCTCCTTCGAGGGTTTTAAATCTCTCTGATGCTTAAAGACAACAACCCACCTAATTCAAGGGCTTCGCTCTGTTTTACTTTAATTTATATAATGTAGTTGGTTACATTTGAAAGTTCTTTCTATGTTACCTAGAATTTATAGTTTGGTTCGACTAAGGTTTTCATGTTATTACAATTATGCAGACACTATTTGTTCTTTCCATTGAACAGATACAAATTTCATGCTTTTACTATACTTTCAAACTTGCTATTGGCTTCAATCTAATGGTTCTCAGCAGTTCAAGCAACTAGCTCCTTTAATAACCTCATGAAGATCTGTTCCTATAGTTTTTGGTGGTAGAGATCTGTTCCTATAGTTGTTGGTGGTAGTTCAACGTTGGAACGATTCTAAAAGTGGTCATCCACATCGGGTTCCAAGTTTCTTTTCAAGAACACATTAACATTAATAATTAACAGATTACTCTGGTCAATTATTCTATGATAAACCATCATGCATATTTACCATGTTGACAAATTAGAAAAAACATCATGGCCAATTTAAAAAAATTATCTTTCAATTGTAATCATGCACAACCTAGAACAACTCGCTCAACTGTCCCACATCGCCTCGGCCGCAGGAGTAAATCTGCGTGAGAACCCTATCTTTAACCCCAATTAATATCAACATGCACTTGTTGGGTTTTATTGCTAGACAAGGGTTTCCAATTTTTTACAATCGTTTAATGGTAACCTAATGTTGTCTTTATGCATATGTACTGGGTAATGGCAAGAAATTAGAGCCCAACATTCCTAAGGGTAGTGAACTATTGCATAGTTTCACTTACATCTAATTATTTTACCACCCATCTTTTAAGTTCTGGGTAATCACAAATTACTATACATGTTTTTCTTTAGTTTGTCAGTGCTATGACATAAATAAATTGATTATGTAGGTGCATACATAGATATCGCTAATACCCTGGCAATAATAATCACATCCATTCATCAAACCAAGAATATAAGATAAAGAATTATATCAAGCGGGTACTAATTAACTCAAACAACAACAAGTAATCTGTCATGCAATTTTTTCATTATACGCCCATTGTTCATTTCTGGTAGGTCTATATCTTTAATATTTGAGCAACATGATTTCGACTTAACCGTATTGCTAGAAATGAAACTTCAAAACAACATAAGTTCTACTTATCTACAATTATTGAAACGGATTGAGTTAGTGTACCTATAATGAGACCAATCCACCATAACAACAGAATTGGTTATTATGTCCAGGTTCCCCCATGAGTAGTTGTTTGGCATAGTTGAATATAACCAATCTAGGTTACCCTTCCAGACCTCAAGACTGCAGTCTAGTCTCTAATCTAATAAAATCAATCTAATTGGAATAATTTCCATTGATCCCCAACCAGTTCTGGAAATCATTCTACATTTCTTCAACTATCCTTCTTCGTCAGGTGGTTCCCCTTTCAGTTTCCAACAACTCCTTATTCCCTCTGGAGTCCTTTTATCTAGGAAATTGAATAATAATGACATCTAACTATTTCCAAACACTTTAGATTACCAGGAAATCATGATATTATCATTATGCTCTATCTCTAACCATTTTATGAATTACATAAAAGAATTTCATGACTAATTATTATAATTGTTTGTTTCTTGTTCTTTTCAAAATTATAAAAGAAAACAAAAGTAAAACATTAACAACAATAACTTCAATTTTTACTCTCATATCTGGGGGTGTTACATCTCCCCCCCTCAAGTGGAACATCACCCACGATGTCTAGTCTTCTAGTCACTCCTCGAACAATGTAGGGTATGCCTCCTATATAAAGTTTTTATCCTTCAAAGTGGCTTCCTCCTAGGAAAAGTGCTTCTATTATACTTTAGCCTGGAAGATAGCTCACCTCCACAATGTTACTTCTCTCTGATCGAGTATGCGTATGGGCTCTACTAGGAATTCTCCTTCTGGTTCGACCTGCTATCAACCAATTGTCACATGTTTAGCGCATCTAAATATAAGCTGAAAATTAAAGGATTAATTTACATATATACATATCTTATTAATCTCTTACCTCAATATCTTTCCAATATATGATGTGCTGAGGATCATATATATATTTCTTTAATAGTGAAACATTAAATACATTGTGAACCTAAATATGACTGGGTAACGTGAGTTGATACGGAACTGGTCCTAGCTTATCTAAGATTTGGAAGGGACCATAGAACCGAGGGGCCAATTTGTTGCACTTTCCCCATCTGAGAGTACTCCTCTTAAGTTTGATTCGCACATAGCCATGGTCTCCTAGTTGAATTTCCTGGTAGGTCCTTTTCTTATCGGCATAAATATTTTACCTGCAATTTGTGGCCTTCAAACTTTATCGAACCTTCTTCAGGGTTCCTTCCATTTATTCCAAAATATTTGGTCCTAATATTAGTTTATTCTCGGGGTTATTACAATTTGTACGAATGGTACACCTCCTCCCATAGAGTACTTCAAAGGGACTCATCTTTAACAATTCGTGATAGCCATTATTGTAGGTAAACTCTACTAGGTGAATATATTCTTCCCATTTCCCAGGTTGTTGCATGACATACATACGCAACATGTCTTCTACCACTTGATTGACCTGTTTAGTTTCCCATTAGTTTGAGGATGATAAGAAGTACTGCGATGAATTTGAGTACCCAAACTACAGAACAATGATTTCCAAAAAGTAGAAGTGAACCTAACATCACCGCCAGAGATTATGACTCAAGGTATGCCATGCAGCCTAAATATTTCCCTCATGAATATGTTAGTTATCTGAGTGGTTTGGTAGGTGCATTTGATGGGGACAAAATGAGTTGCCTTGCTTAATTTGTCAACCACCACCATAATTGAATCATTCTGTTGTTTTGATCAAGGTAAACCGATTACGAATTCTAAAGTTTTTGTGTCCTACCTCCACTCTAGAAAGGGAAACAAATTCAATATCCGGTAGGATGTTGATGCTCAGTTTAACCTATTGACACTCAAAACATCTTGCCAGGTACACGGCAATGTCCTTCCTCATGCAAGGGCAGTAATAACCTTTCTTAATTGCAAAAAATAAATTTTGATAGCCAAGGTGAGTCGCATACGGACTCCTATGGAATTCATCCAATATGAGTTGTTGCATTGATAACTAGTTAGGAACATATATCCTACCTCTAAATATCAACAGATTTTTAGCATTAACACCGTACTCAACAGATTTTCTAGTATGCTCCGCATCTCTAGCTTATTTCCAGAGGTATTCATATTTTGGATCCTTCTGAATTGCTTCCTTGATTTGATCAACAAAGTTAATTTCTACCTCACTAAATAAAATTTAGGAAACATGATGCAATTTCCTGCTCAACACATCTACCACCTGGTTCTCCTCTCCCTTCAGGTGTTTGATTTCAAAGTCGAATTCACTTAAAAACGCAATCCATATAGCTTGGCATGCATTCAAGGTGGGTTGACTAAAGAAATTTGTTAAACTACTATGATCCATCCTTAGCAAGAATCTTTTTCCCAGCAAGTAGTGACGCCACACCTTTAAGGCGTGCACAATCGTAGTTAGCTCTAAGTCATAGGTGGAGTACTTATGTTCATTCTCTTTTAACTTACAAGATTCATAAGAAACCACTTTACCTTTTTGCATTAGAACTCTGCCCACACCTTATTTACAAGCATAAATACAAAATATAAAATCCTCTTCTGAGTCTACAATTTTTAACACTATTGCAATGGTAAGAAATTGTTTCAACTTTTCAAAAGCCCATTGATAGTCCTTCATCCATTTAAAATTTGTTCCTTTTTTTCGGTATTCTACCTTGGAGAATCCTTTTATAAATCGTCTATAATATCCAGCAAGACCCATGAAAGAGCTTATATCCACCACATTCGTTGGAATAGGCTAGTTCATAATAGTCTCGATTTTCTCCAGATCTACCGCTATACCAATGGAGGAAATTATATGCCCCAGGTACGGAATTTAGTCTTTGAAAAAGTCACATTTGTTGAACTTGTGTAAAGCTGGTTTTCTCTTATGGTCTGCAATATTATTCGTAGATGTTCTTTATGTTCCTCTAAGCTCCTAGAATACACCAAGATATCGTCAGTGAAAATGAGGACAAATTTATCTAAAGAGGGGTGAAAAATCCCATTCATCATTCTCATAAACGTTGCCGGAGCGTTACTGAGTCCAAAGGGTAGAATCACAAATTCGTAATGAATGTAACACGTCTGAAAAATTGTTTTATATATATCATCATCCTTAATACAGATCTCGTGATAGAAAGACTGTAAAGAAATATTTGAAAATACCACAACACCCTTAACTTGGTTAAATAGATCATCAATTCAGGGTAAGGGATACTTGTTCTTGATGGTTAATTTATTCAGTTGTCTATAATCTATGAATAACTGCATAGTGCCATCCTTTTTCCTGATAAATAACACTAGGCCCCCTCAAGGGGACATGTTAGGTCTAATGTAGCCCTTGTCTGATAATTCTTGAAACTACATTTTTAGCTCAGTTAATTCTAGAACACTCATTCTATAAGGAGCCTTGGAAATGGGAGTTGATCCAAGAAATAATTCAATAGTAAAATTGAGGTTTCTTTTGGGTGGCAGCCTCAAAATATCTTCTGGGAGCACATCCTTAAATTCTTGAACTATCGATATGCTATCCAAAATCGACAGTTTATCTTTAGAGTTAGTGTATCATACTTGGAATGCATAAATTTGACATCCTTTTTGCATGCTTTTTCCTAGCTGATGAGTTGTAATTGGTCATAATTTAATTTCTATTTTAAAACCCTAAATTTCTACTATGTTGTAGTTATCAGACAGGAATTTAATGTTCTTGCCCTTACAGTCTACTAAAGCCCAGTTTTGTTTTAACTAGTACATACTTATCAACACATCATAAGACTCTAAGGGAAACACATTTAACCTGGCATTAATTCATTGTCCTACCAAATCAATTACACAATGATCTATTTTTGCATTGACTCTTCTCTTACCTCTGGTTGCTAACTAGACCAACCAAGGATTTTTTATCTTTATACTTGTTAAATGACACAAATCAACTATTCTCTAGCTAACATAGCTTAGGCTTGCACCCAGATCTATTAAAATGGAGACAGGATGGTTGGATATTTTACATTCCATCTCCACCATCAATGGTTGATATTCTGCATGTCAATCCTCTAATGCCACGTTAATCCTTGGTATGTTCCTTGCCAAATCACCAATAGTAGAATATTCTTTAACATTTGTAACCAGTTGTGATCTTTGTCAGTGGGGATAGTTCTTGTAATAATAGGCTTCTCTGCAACCCCAAGACTGAAAAGGAGGTTTAGGAATCTGAATAGTTTCCAACTTATTGGACACTTCATTTTGTTTTACCTAACTATGGGGTCTATACCTCTGCTGACTTTTATTTACCAATCCACCTGGTCCTTTACGACCTGGGTGCTTGGTACTGGTATTCTTTGTGCCTTTGTTGGTTGGGAAATTTCTATCCCTTCTTACCAATTCAATTTTGATACCCTCACCCTTTTGTTTCATCTACTAATAGCAGATTCGAGCCTTCCTAACTACGTCATCCATCATTTTGAGGTTGTAAAATTCCAACTTCTGCTTCATATATCTTAGTAAACTACTAATGAAGCGCTATACATTAGCCTTCTCTTCCCTAATATATGGAACATATCTCAAGAGGGAGGTAAACTTAGCTATGAACTCGTCCATAGATTGTTGTCCTAGTTTTAGGTCGTGAAACTCTTTTTCCTTGTCATCATGGAATCGCTCAGTTAGGTACTTATCCTTGAATTTTTTTTGAAATTTCTCCCATGTAACTTCTTACTCATCAATCTCCTTGATTGTTTTAATTTCTTCCCACCACAAGGTGGCCTTACCATGTAATTGATATATTGCTAATCTTGCTTTCAAATTGTCATCATATTCATATATTTGAAATTATTTGTTGGTGTTGACTAACCATGCCTCTACTTCTTCCTCAGCCTCTCCATTGTATATCTATCTCTTAAGTTCCCCTTGAAGCTCATTTTTCTGTCTCTTAGATCCTTTTTTATTATATATGTTATTAGACTCTTGTTCATGGCCACTTCACCCTCCCTCTGACTATGGGTGTTCTTCTGGTTGTCTCTGCAACTCCATTATGTTTTCCTCATCCTGGCTGGGATTATGAATTCTTTGATTTTGCCTATCTGTCAAAATTTTCATAGTCTTCTCCTTCTCCAATCGTAATCTTTCATTGTCTTCTCATAAATTTAGCATCTCAGCTCATAATTTCTGGACTATCTTTAGTAATGTAGCATTCGTGTTTTGATTTGGTTCTCCCAGCTATACCCACACTTCTGAATTATGCCCTATCGTCCCTCCGGAGGGGACAGATCCTACTCCTTGTCACATGATTTGTCAATGTTCTTTCTTTGTGCATCACAATCACTTTTACTATACTATGATCATCCATTTAGGCCTCCCTGTGGAAACTTGAAGGCTCTAATACCACGTGTAATAGCTAACTAAAAGGAAAAAGCAAAAGATCTTTTAAAACATCATTAATTATTTAATTAACCAAATAGTACTATGGTTATATTTTTTTTACCAAATGCTCTACGCCCCTTAACCTATCGAGTTCACTAATCTTTTCATTAAACAAGACACCCGTAGTCCTAAAGTATTCCATTTCGGTTGCACGTGCGACAGACGCATGTACTCCTCTTAAGGTTAGGTTAAAATTCATTGGGAGCTATGTAATAATTGAATGGTACCTCAGACTTTGGGGACTCTTCCATTGCATACTGCACAGTGGACAGACGGGTGCCTCCTTCTTCGTTGATCTCAGGGTTGATAATCCAACGCCTCTAGTGAAAAGAGGTGGTTTTTCATGTAACTGCCTTTGGCATCTAATGTTCATTCCGTCATTTGGTGGTGGCGTCAATGGGGAGGCTCTGCCACCTCGTCTGACCAGAGAGCTCATCTGCAGGTTAGCGCTTCCACTTTTACATAGTGTTGGGCTTGTTACACATTTATGTACCCTCCATTTTGTGAACAAACACAAGGTTGTTGTTGGGACCTTACTGCATCTATATGCTCATTCTAACTTAAACCTCGGCTCCTCAGACCCTTTTAGAGTTTGTCTGCCCACAAGGATTCTAGTGCGGTGTTGGGGTTTTGCCCAGTTTGTTTCCTTACTCCAACTCCAGAGGTCAGGTCCCTTTTTATACTTAGGTTATAAATCATTGAATCTGTTTTATAATTTTCCACCAACACTTGCTAATGTGTTTTCTTGTTGATGACAGAAAACCAGTCTTCACCAAGGTTCCAAATTCCTTCGGCCATTTGGTTTTGTGTAGCTTGATGAGGGTTATGTTGAAACACTAGCACTAGGGAGGTAAGAGCATCCCTTCCTCACTAGTTTTTGTTTTCTGCTATGTACCTTGGGTACTTTGTCGTTTTTCTATACATGAGCAAGATCGTTCTGTCATTTTAGGTACTGAGAAGGTTCGTAGAACAACAAGGGGCTTACATTATTCCTTTCCAGAGAACCTTTATCTATGTGGCTATTGTTGCTACCAACCAATAGTTCTATTTTGTCTATAATCGATTAGTGTAGTGTGTTGAATTCCTGAGACTTTAGGAGGCATTTGATGCCATCGTATTTGATTATGGAGGGTTTCATACCCCGCTAACTATGTATGCATCTTGTTGTATTTAAGGGTTATATATTTATGTTTGGCACAATTTTGAGTTGTGGACCTCCTTTGAGGGTTATAAATCTCTTTGATGCTTAAAGAGAACAACCCACCTAATGCAAGGGCTTCACTTTATTTTACTTTAATTTATATAATGTAGTTAGTTACATTTGCAAGTGCTTTCTTTTTTACCTAGAATTTATAGTTTGGTTTGATTACGCTTTTCATGTTAATATAGTTATGCAGACATTATTTGTTCTTTCCATTGAATAGATACAAGTTTCATGCTTTTAATGTACTTCTGAACTTGCTATTGCTTGAATCTAATGATTCTCAACAATTCAAGCAACTGGTTCATTTAGTAACTTCACATAGATTTGTTCCTACAGTTGCTGGTGGTAGTTCAACGCTGGAACAGTTCTAAAAGTAGGCATCCACATGGGGTTCCAAGCTTCTTTTCAAGAATCCATTAACATTAATAATTAACAGATTACTCCGATTAATTATTCTATGATAACTCATCATGCCTATTTACTATGTTGACAAAGTAGAAGAAACATCATCGCCAATTTAACAGATTTATCCTTCAATTGTAATCATGCACAACCTAGAACCGCTCCCTCATCTGTCCCATAGGGTCTCGACCGAATGAGTAAATCTGGGTGAGAACCCTCTCTTTAACCCCAACTCATACCATCATGCACTTATTGGGTTTCATTGGTAGGCAAGGGTTTCCAAATTTTTACAATAGTAACCTAATGTTTTCTTTATATTATATATATATATATATATATATATATATATATATATACTGGGTAATTGAAATAAATTACAGCTCGACATTCCTAAAGGCAATGCAGTACTTCCTACTCTCACTTACAATCTAATTCTTTTACCACCCATCTCTAAGTTCTGGGTAATCATAAATTACTACATATGTTTTGCTTTAGTTTCTCAATGCTATGAAAAAAATAGACTGATTACATAGGTGCATACAGAGATATGGCCAATACCCTAGTAATAAGCATCACATCCATTCATCAAACCAACAATATAAGATAAAGAATTATATCAAGCGGGTACTAATTAACTCAGACATTATCAAGTAATTTGTCATGCAATTTGTGCATTATAAGCCCACTGTTCATTTCTGGTAGGTCTACATCTTAAAAATTAGAGCAACATGATTTACAACTTAACCGGATTGTTAGAAATACAACTTCAAAACAACATAAGTTCTACTTATCTGCAATTCTTGAAACGAATTGAGCTAGTGTGCCCAGAATGAGCCCATTCCACCCTAACAGCAGAACTCGCTATTAGATCCAGGTCCCCTCCCCCTGCCCGCTCCCCCCCAAGTACATCCAAGTCACCCCCCCCGCCAAAGTAATCGTTTACCATAGTTGGATATAACCACCCTGGGTTACCCTTCCAGACCTCAAGTCTCTAGTCAATTCTGGAATCTCAGAAAATCAATCTGATTGGAATAAATTCCACTTGTCCCCAACCAGCTCTTGAAATCATTCTGCAGTTCTTCGACTATCCTTCTTCTTCAGGGGGTTCCCCTTTTGGTTTCCAACCCCTCCTTAGTGCCTCTGGAGTCTTTTTCTCTGGAGGACTTTTGGAAAAAAGAAATTGAATAATAACTGCCTCCAAGTATTTCCAAATGCTTTAGCTTATCATGATTTATATTCTAACTCTAACCATTTTCCGAATTACATAAAAGAATTTCATTACTAATTATTATAACAACAATAACTTCAATTTTTACTCTCATGTCCATGGGTGTTACAACACTACTCTTCCTTATTGTCATTTTCAATCTATATAAATTTAGAGAATGAAAAAAAACATATGTTTTGAGCTCCTAGACATAATTTTCCTTTATCTCATATTCACATAATATTATTTATCGATATTTTCATAACAAATCATTATTAAAAAAGTACTCCTAAACAAGTTATTAATTCCTTTGTTACACGGTTTTTCGTTTTAATATACTACCAAAAAACTTAACATTCTTATTATAAATCGTCTACCTTTCTTCACCTTTATTTATGTTCCGAATAATATTGATGTTACCATAATAATGTTTAACAATGACATTTATAAAATTATTTAACATAAGATGATATGTTATGTTTGTTACTAAATTATATATTTAAATACAGAAAAAATAGAATGGTATCAGTTTTCACTTTCTACGTTATATCTGAAAGACTGAACAACACATCTTTTAGGGAGCCGTCCTTGTCAACTAGGTCGAAAGTGTGCTACGCTATTTGTTTAATTTGATATTACTTCATTACAGAGACTACCACATCATTAAGGCTCATAAGGTATTAATATCACGGTAATGATTATTAAATTTCTTTTTGGGGTTCTGTATAGGAATTAGTTTTGTTCGTGAAACACTGAGAAACCAGTGAAAACATTCTCATAATCTGCGAAGTCGACCCCTTAAGGATTTCTCAAAGCAAAAGGAGATTCAACGGTGATAATCCCAAAACGATAAAGATCTTCCTACTCTCATATAATCAATGGCCCTGTGCGGATTTCTCCTCCCCGATGACAACGGTTGCAGGCTGCAGTGCCTAGTTAAATATGGCCCTGATTACAATTCCAACCAATCAAATCCCTACCGAAATGATAAGATTATAAACCGTTTATATGGTTTATTCCCCTAAAGGTTTACTCATGCAACAAGTAGCAAGTAAACCAAGTAAACCATTCATGTGAACTACCCATAATATAATTTATATGGTTTATTCCTCTGAAAAAAACCCAACTAAACCACCCATGTGATTGCATGTACAATAGGAAGGCTATATAAATCTGCTGTCCGAAGGGACTTCAACAGTGCACTGTCACTTGTTATCATTATCATTTAATAAATATATTTATTTGTTATCATTATTACTTAATAGATATATTTATTATATTTATATTTAATTTATTTTCATTATTATCTAATAAATATATTTATTTATTATTATTGTTGTATGCATATTTCTAATGACTAAATTTATTTTTATAAGTATTATCATTATCATTTAACATGTATAGTTATTATTATCATTATTATTTAACGTACGTATAATTATAAATACATATTATTATTTAACGTACGTATAATTATAAATACATATTATAGGTTATATACATACATTCACCCTCTTTTGATTGGTGTAACCATTTCTAAAATCTTGGAAATTAAGTTAGATTGATTTGTTAAAGAAAAAAGTAAAGTAATGGTAGATCTTCCTTTGTATGTGATCTGTGTCTTCCAATTCATTACAGCCATAGAGACTAGTTGACCATGATCTGTAATGGTAGATCTTCCTTTGTATGTGATCTGTGTCTTCCAATTCATTACAGCCATAGAGACTAGTTGACCATGTCAATTCATTACAGCCATAGAGACTAGTGGACCATTTGTCAATTCATTACAGCCATAGAGACTACTGGACCATGTCTGTAACAGCTGAGTATATAATGTGATAAAATAGAATGGTTCCAAGTGGTAAGAGTATGATATATATATTTATCAAACAAGTTTTAATTGGTTCAGGCTGTTACAAAAATTATTTTACAGTATTTGTTTATTATTTGAGAAATCCAATATTTTTAAAGAACCAATACACAGCTCATTGAATGCAGATCCATTAACATCCTAGCTTATTATGTAGGATATAAAATAAATAAGTCTGCACGTACGATCTTCTTTTTATTATTAAATTTAACAATGATTTTTTGTTTTTAAATAAATTAATTGACGCTGCCCAGTAAGAGATGACACTGGCCACTCACTCGAGATTACAGAAGCAAAGCTGCTGAGTCCTCTGAGGTGGTTACCAAGTGGCCTGTTGCCCTTCATTCGCTAAATAAGTAACGCACGTTGCCATTCATTCATAGAGTCGCATCTAACAAGGGAACTCGGACACTTCTCCCTTCCTCTACTGTTACAGGATTTGTGTCGTCAGTCAGCATGAACAATATCCGATTAATTAATTCATGGTATAGAAAGTCGATTTTATATGCAGAGATAGCAGGTCTGCTCATGGGTAGGTCGATTTTTTATCGATGGTTTCAGGTTAATATGGGTAGCTCGACTTTTTATGGATGGTTTCAGCTTAATATTTTAGTTGAGCAAGATGTGTGTAGCAGCAGCCACATCTTTTATTGGTAAAATGATTTGGGTGGCCAGTAGCCTACAGAGATCGTAGACTTGCGGAGCAGGACAAAATGGTTTTTATTTTCAAAAATATGGCAATACAGTTTTGAGCCATATTATGATTATTTGTTGTTTTAAATGCATTTTTTTTAAATATGGTAAATACAGTTTTTAAATGCATTTTTTTTTTAAATATGGTAAATATAGTTTTGAGCGAAATTGTCATTATTTAATGTTTTAAAATGTAATCTTTTAAATGTTTAAATAAATTTAACACTTTTAAAAATCTTAAAATACTAGAATTTCTAGATTAAATAATCTCAAGTATGATTATTAAAATTTTCTACGTCATTTTGAACAAAATTCAACAGAAAAAATGTGTGTAATATGTCTTTTCTCTCATTGGTTAGGCTACATAATAGTTTCATGAATATTATAATATAAATGGTTTCAAGTTAATACTTTTAATCAGTAAAGTTTAGTTGTTTTAATTCTTTTATTTTTTAATTATATTTTGGAGTTATAATTTGAATCAGTAAAGTTTAATTGTTTTAATTTTTTTATTTTTTTAATTATATTTTGGAGTTATAATTTGAGGAGTTTATTTTTTGTGATATTATTTCAAAACACAAGAGTATATCATAGGCCAAAAAAAACCCAGATGTAGAACAAAAAAACATCATAAACATTAAAAGACTATAAGAGGAGCCTAGAACAAAGTCTAGAGCCAAGGCATTAGGCTTGATACCTTCGTAAAAAAATACCATAGAGAGGTGGCTCATATGCATCATCAAGAAAGCCATTAGTAAAAAAGTAACAAACATTGAACACTAGCATAAGGAGACACCCTCCTTTGGCTAGAACTTCACACCATTTGTTGAGCATCATCCTTATCACTACAACACAAAAGGAGGTTTCAAGACAATATTTAAGACAACTTTTGAGTAAATTGTCCTAACTTGAGACAAAAGAAAACTTGTTATTGTCTGAAATATTGCCTTTAAGTGGGTGTCTCAAATTAAGTTGTCTTAAAATATTGTCTCTATAAAGACAATATATAACAGAAACCTTTTTGTCTCCCTAGAGACAATTTTATGTTTATTTCTGTCTCTCCAAAAACAGTAGTTGGGATTAAAGACAGATTGTCTTTAAGGAGACAATATCTTTGATCCTAACTATTGTCTCTTTAGAGACAATAAAAAATTACATTCAAAGACAATACAGCATCACTTTTGTCTCTTTAGAGGCAATATAAAATAATGAATTTAGAAAAATATCTCACCATTGAAATAAACCAACATTAAAAGTATTTAATTAAAAATAAACTACAATATCATTGATTAATTCATATTAGGACACAGTGGAATTGAACCACCAAGCCCCTGCTTATAAAGCATGTACTCTTCCATTGAGCTAGCATCCTTTAAAGATTCACAATAAAAATGACAATAAAAATAATAGCTATTAAAAACAATTTGGTTAAACAAAATAATAATAAAATTAAAATTCACTTAGAGGAAAACTCAACTAAAAAATAACCACATAAGAAAAAATTAAGAAATTAATAAAATAATGTCATGTAGACAATTTTTTA
>APFE030062187.1:0-50032 GCA_000404065.3 Pinus taeda | reverse complement strand
CCAATGAACACCCATACACATTCATTATCAACAACATTATACAAGAGAAATGCACAACAGTATAAAGGGAGGGGCAACTCCCTACAATATGAGTTTGCCCGATATCAATATATTGTATAATCTTCACTTTTGCAATGCAAAAGTTAAATCTTGGGAAACCCTAAATTTACACTTAACCAATTTTCACAACTTTGGCAAACTCGGTTGCCCATCTCGTCGGCACCTCCGCACGGTCGCCGCTCGACTAACCAATCCTTCGTTCACCTCGTCGCACTGTTGTGTCGTTTGCCCAACTCGAGCGCGCCTCCAACTGAGCCACACCTCTGTTCACAACCCAACACTCCAACAAGTCTTCGTGCACACTTGCACGATGGGCGGGCGTTCACCCGATTCGCCAAGACACCCACGCCAAGTTGTCGCACAAATCGGGCGCCACACGTTCACCATGCACGCCTCACCCCACCACCGGGCGCACCTTCGCCCACACCTTCACCCACACCAAGTTGAACACTTCTTCATGCACGATCGCCCAAGAACGGACGCATGAGATCTGCACCCTCACATCCTTGAATCTACGCACAAGACTACGCGTCTACTCCATGTAGCGAAGATGTGATGACCGAATGTCGAATGGTGGTTGACCGCTCTCCAAACGCATCCAATATATATGCATCACAAAGTGTGGGTGGGCTGCCCACCCAACCACCCAACCAACGCTTGCACACCCCTCTCCAATGCCCAAATGCTCCATGGTTAAGTCGGCCTTCAACCATTTCGTAAGTTGCTCAACCGAGGGTATAAACACCATCATCGCATATCATTTAATTCATCGCAAATTTTTTTTTGTCGCAAGCTCCGTCGCATATCATCGCATAACCACAGCTCACCCGTGCGTGTGCCCAGGTCGCCCGGCACCCGACTGCGTCGCACATCGAGTAGGAGCTCAAGACGTTACATCCTCCTCCACCTGAAATCATTGTCGTCCTCAACAACATACCATCCTAGTAACCATCCACCAAGATCATCCATGATGCCAACTCCTCCACATACTGCAAACATCCCTACAACATATGTAGAACTACCGTCTCCACCATGTCTCACCTCGGCAACCATCCGTCACCAAGATAACCATACCAAGGTATGCACCCATCGGTATGTCATACATCGGAAATCATCTCAATCCATGATCATCGACCACCTTGTCACAATCTCCACATGCTGCTCTCCATCGTGTAAGGCTAGCCCCTCCATCTCAAGCTACATGCTCACTACAACATATCGTGTCGACCTCATCATGTGTCGTCCTCATGTGAACTGCTCCCATGATACTCCAACGCAATGCCAACATATCTCTGCTCACTGCATTCCCCCATGTCTGAACTAGTTGGGTAGCTAATCCAACCATCATGCTCAAATCATGAGAGTGAACATCCTCATGCCACCATCAGTCATTTCTCTGAACATCCCGTCACATCATCAACTCGATCAAGAATCCATCCATATAAGTGTAAGCCATGATCAAGTCCATGAAGTAGTCCTCATCTCATCTGCAACATGTTGTCCATGATGTTTGGTGTCAATGTGCTGCATGAAATCAGCCATATCTATCCCAACATCATCCATATGTGTGCCTCCTCAATATGAAGAGACCATCTCATCAATCTCCAACTCTCGGTGTGCCACATCCAACTCCATGAAGCAACCTCCATCATATCTGCAATGTGTCATCCCTCAGGTCTGCCATAGAAACAGGTATACACCTGCCTCATCTATCCATGTTTTTCCCATGATCATAGATCAATTAGCTCTCTTGTGTCAAAAGTAGTTGAGTCTCGGCTCAACCCATGCCCAATTGTTTCCACCAAGGCATCATCATCATCGTAACTCCATCACTCCAAAGTGTCTCATATCGATCCTCCACATCAAGTCACTCTTTCTAGACATCCCATGCATGTACTTGAAAGTATGCACCCCATCTTGCATCAAAGTCTCTAACCTCAGCTCCTCAATGCAACAGATCCTCCAAGTCCACCATATATGAAGTCCCCAAAAGTCACAACAATCTCATGTCATCATGAGCTCCATGAGTCATCTCCAAGCAACATCTTAGCAAGCATACAAGTCTCAGCCCAAAGGTCTCTGCAAGATGCCTCAACTCTCCATGTAGTAGGAATGCCCCATAGTCTACTCACAACTCCATCCAATTCCATGGCCTTGTTGTACAAGAGTGCACAACGTCTCCATCAGCTCATACATAAAACATCTCCATGTCACATCAGCAAATCCATTTGCACAACATCCCTGCTTTGGCACTCCTCATTAGATGCCCATAAGTGACATCTCTACAAGTGTTCCCGCACAATGTCCCTGCATAAGACTGCCATGCTCCATGTCTCCAACCTGATGTCCATGACTAAGTTGCCATGTAGTCCAACCAAATATATCCATCACAACAATCGTTCATCCCCATCCAAGTCTGCAATCTTCGGTCTAGTGAACTTGGTCACCGAAGCATATCATCATCAAATGAGTCTCTCCATCATAGCTCCCCTACCAAGGTTCCACCAAGACTTGCTCTTGGTCTCAGCCATGAGAAGTCCAACCAAGCAACTCAAGTGTGTGCCCTCCAATCTGTCCATGAATCATGCTGGGCACTTAGCCATGTGGCTAAAGCATGACCCATTCCTCCACAACGATCATCAAGTTCCACCCTTGTCACAGGCCTTTGCACCTTCTACCATAAGGTCACAAACAACCCCAACCAGTCCTGCAATAGTCAACAATCCTTGCTTCTCCATACAAGGTCTCATCATAGACATCCATGGTAAGATGCTCCCTAGCATCGGCAAACTGGCTTTGCCCTTCCCAGCATACGATCCATCTACCAAATGCTCAAATGAAACACATGCAGCAAATGTACTTACATCGTCATCATCAACATGAGGTTCCTCCATGAGAGTACCCTCATCCATACATGTCTGCAAATTGCATGATCTAGGTCCAACTTGATCAATCTCAACCTCATCCTCCATCATGGTCATGTCTGCAACATCTCCAGCTATCACGGCTTCTTCTTCCTTGTCAGTATAATCTACAACTTCATCTTGCTCCATTGTCCATCCAAGTTGAAAAATTCTATCCTCAACATTCTTTTCCAAGACTTCAAGTTCCTTTCAAATCCGGGAATTCTCCTCTTTCCTCCGCTTCAACCTGTATAAGGTAAGCAAGAGCGTCCCTTCGCATTCTTCCAAACCTGCCATGTCTTGTCGTTCGTCTTCCCTGGTTCGCACTTCGTTTGGTCCACAGATGGCCAAACCGTGTATACCTGCCCACACGCAGTCCCACTTGCCACTCCTTGACAAATGCCCAAATCGTGTGAAACAACACGTAGTACCTCCTGCCCAACTCTACGACTTCTGGTTCCAACCTTCACCATGCACCAGCTTTACCAAGTTCCCTGCAACCATGAACCGACCCTTGTTCCACTTCTATGTGAAACTAGCTTCCTTCACCTGCAAGTACCTGCTTCCACTGTCACTTCTTCATTAACCCGGCCATCAGCTTGCTCTGATACCAAAAAATATTTTTAATTAAAAAAATAATATAATATTAATAATAATAATAAATTAATTAAATAAATAAAATACTTTTGTAAGTAACCATTAACACCATTGAAATTATTTTATTTATGTTTACCTAATTTAACTAATTTCCATTAAAAAATTAATAATTAATATATTAAAAATTTGATCTTGGTCCTATAGTCAAAATTAGCCGTTGGTCAAACTAGTCGTTGGAGACTCTGCTCAGACTATTTGACATGCTAAGCTGGATCTGTTTCTTCAACTTGTCCTAACGATGAATCAGACTGGCTGGTTCGAAACATGTCGACAAATGAATTCGTATGTGATTTACGCTGAAGAATCTCTCATAAATTTGATATGGATCACAAAAGCCTCAATTCTACAATTAGATAATTAAAATTTGCCATGTCATATTAGGTATCCGTATCTCTTTTTAATTTTAAAGGATTTCTATTGGATTACATATTATGACATGGAAATTCAATGTTAAGATATTAAAATCAAATTTCTTCTAATGAAAATAAAATATCAATAACTCACAACTTTGATTAATTTTAGTTCATTTATAATTACACTACAATTTTGATATAAATAGTTAAAATAAAAATACTTCAAAATTAAAATCACATCTGAAGTTATATGAAAATCACTCTCAAAATAAATTAAAAAAAGAAAAACACTTTACAAAGTAGTCACAAATCTTAGCAAATTGAAAATGATACTTTTGAATGGAATGGTTGAAAACACAATAGTTAGATTTACATTAAAGTCGGATCCAAAATAACAAAACAATAAAAGCCCTTGCAACACAAATATGCCAGTAACTTTGCAATTTTGAGAGATTTTAAATCTCATAATTTCGGTGTATCTTTTTCTCACTTCATTCTACATCAATTTTTTCCTTCAACCTAGTTTCTTCAGTTTTGCATAATTACCATAGCTCATTGAATGGAGTATCTTCCTTCTTCCCATAGATGCTTGATGTGAAGTTGCTCCATTCCTCTAGTAGTGCATTGAGCACTATGATAGTCATTTCCTTGTTAGACATTATTTCTCCCAACTCATGGAGTTGGTCTCTTATTTCTAACACCCTCGTAAAGTAGAGGCCATTCCCTCCTCTTTTGATATCTTCATCTTGTAGAGTTCTTACCTTAACGAGATCCCTTCTCCTATAGTGCTTACAGAGAACAATTCTACAAGTTTCTCATATATCTCTTTTGATGTTTCAAGTTTTTATATATAGGGAATGAGGGGATCCTTGATGGATTCAATGAGAATACTTTGAGCCCCTTACTTCCCCTTTCATGTACTTTTTAAGAGATTGAGATTGTTCCTTTGGAGGTTTTGTGATTGAGCGCTTAACATGTTCCACAACTTCATTTTATATGAGGATTAAATATGTCCTCTTCTTCCATGCAAGAAAGTTTGATGACCTAACCAAACTATTGCTCTCCTTGAAAAAATACATTTTGATAAATTCATATGTGGGAATAAAGATAATTTCTTGCGAAGATACTCCTTGATGAAAATATTCAATCTGCTTCCTTCTTGCTTTTGATGATGATATGATAATAGAATATTTCTTCTTGAACAAGATGTATTCCTTCAAATAGTGATCCTTGACTTAGATGGAGATCACCTTGAATTCTTGATGATGTTAACAACTTCTCTAATGCTTCTTTCGGATGAGTAAAATGGGGTTAGCAACCAAAGGCTACCTTCCAAATAATTTAAGGAGAGTAGGGCATATTTATAGGAGGCCAAGTCAAGGAACCATAAGCAAGAAAAGAGGGAAAGTATCTAAGAAATATGGTAAGAGTATGCATCAAAATCCCCATCCTTGAATGGAATGGTGGTTTACACAGGGCTCATGAGAGAATATGGGATGGAGGGCAGATTGACATTGTCAGAAAATGAGAGAAGGGTTTTATCTACTAAAGGAATATGGGATGGAGGTTATGTCTAAGTTCAGGGATGATTTTAGCTTGTTTTATCTACTAAAGGAATATGGAATGGAGGTTATGTTTGAGTTCAGGGAGGATTTTAGCTTGTTTGACAAGGATAGAGGTGGATGTATCACAACAAAGGAGCTTGGGACAGTAATGCATTCTTTGGGTCGAAACCCCAATGTATATTGGAAGTGGTCCAAATGTTTTATATTCAATAATCTAGTACCAAATACAATCAACCACAAAAGAGTAGTTCTAATCTGCCTGTAAATGCAACATGTTAAATACACCATTCCAAATTGATTTTGCTAAGGAGAATTAAAGAAATAGATGAGTTCGGTCATCCATCGCCTCCATATAGAGTAAACAACAACCAAGCCCACTCTGCCCTTTACGACACAAATTATCCCATGCCAAGATGAAGCCATATATATATATTTAATGATATTATTAGGCAGAGCGGAAATATGAAGCCAATATGTAGATATGCTCTGAATGACTACTTGAACTAGAGTCAACTTGCCTCCTAGGGAGAGCCACCTATGTGCCCATGATAAAAGTTTACAGTGGATTTTCTCGATAAGTCAATTCCAATCCTTAATTCCATAACAATTAGGTTGGAGCATAAATCTAAGATATTTAAAATCCACATCTAGTGCAGTACAAATAACACCAAAAATATGATAAATCTCTAGTACCAATGCATCGGCTAGGTGAGCAGAAATCATATGAGATTTAATATTATTCATAAGGAGTCCAAAGACCAATTAAAAGAGGTCAATATACTAAAAAGTAAGACATCATCGACAAAAATCAAAGGAGTAACTATGACTTGTCTACCTACACACCTGCAGCCAAAATCACATTTAATCCATCTACCTCCACACCTGCAACCAAAATTACTGCCCTTATGAATTTTATGACTAATTTTTCCATAGTCCAATCTTTTATCCTCAATGTCAGATTCTTGCGAAAGTTTTCATAGATATTTTGAAGTAGGCATATTGTCTACTAATGAATATTCTATAATTTTCCTCAACCATCCTTGTAGAAATTATGGTGTAGGTTTGCAACTACTCATGAAGTTTTAATCAAAATCACAAGACACAAACCTACTTTAGTGCTCTACAGAAGTTAATTCAAAATTTAGAACAAACCTTTCATACATGCAATAAGAAATAACACATGCACACAAAATTTTTCCTGTGAAAAATAATATGCTGAAAACCCCAATGTCTAATTGCATTAATATGATGAACATAAATGTATTACAATTGGTTTTCTCAACTGAGAACAACTTGCAAGTGAATAACTTGTCTCTCTGCTCACTAAGATGTTGTGACCTAGATGTAGTAAATTTGTACCTCTTCTTGAGCCCATATTTCCTTGCGCAATTCCTTAAAAAATTAGGCCCCTATTATTAGGAATTTTTACAAAACGGATTGTGCAATTCCCAAGGTTGATCATTTGACTACATGTGACACATGTACACTCAAGACTAGTATACAATTTATTTTACACTACCTTGCAATCCCCACCACAATTGGGGAAATCGAATTGTACATGCAATAGATCTTTTGGGTTGATTGATCAGTTAACTAGATGATCACTGAGTTTGACAAAATTCCCACTGCACAATTGGCCTTCCACTACTTCCTCAAGTAGTTGGAACTAGTTTAACTGAAAACAACTTGAGATAACTGACTTTGATTGCTACAAATTAGCAATCATACATGCTTAACTGAACTCTAACTCCTCCAACTTGAGTTTGCTGAGTAAACGAGGTGACACAAGCATGTCACACAATTAAAATGCATCCAAGTTGTTCGTTGATGTGGAAATTCATATTTTCTCAATTTAATCAAGGAAAAATCAAACTGAGAATTTCTTAGTGCTTTTTTAAGACTCCCTCTTTGCAAGAGAGGGATTATCAACCACCCATATCCTACATCTATGGAACTCAAACTTCCCTCTTGACAATGCTTTTGTCAAAATGTCAACATCTTGCTCCTCTGTTAGAATGGAGTGTAGCAACATCATCTGCCTCTAGACACAGTCCTATAAATGGTGATATTGGATATCTATGTGCTTTGATCGATCATGAAATACATGATTCTTAGAGAGATTGATGCAAATGTCATTATCAAAATTGGATCAATCATCTGACCAGATAGTCCAACAAGCATCTTTCTCATCGATATTGCCTTACGTGTTGCTTGACTTGCAACCATGTATTATGCTTATGTCTAGTTGAGAACCACATATATTTTCTTCGTGTCGTACCAAGAAAAACCCGTGGACTGAACACTGAAAATTCCAATTGATGTACTCTTTCGGTCTGATGGACTTCATGCCTAATATGCATCTTTGAAGCCGTAAAACTTCACTTGATCCAAATTTAAATAGGAACACAACAAATTATAGATATAACCATAAATATAGAGATGTAGCAGAAATAATACTTCATTTCATTAATGTAAAATACTGAAATATGTTTACAAAAAAAAATGGAAATAAACCAGCTAGGGCGATGGTAGCTTATCTCTGAGAAGAGATGTGGCAGCTGCATGCCTCTGAACTAAGTTAAAATGAGGGTCGAAGGCCTATTTATTGTTGAGAAACAATGGAAAACCTTAAACATCCAAAAACCTAACCCTAGGATATAAAGCGCCAAATTATGGGCCACGTTTTGGGTAAATTGGTACATCAACTTCTCAAGGTTGTAACTTTGGCATATGATCTCCATTTGGCGTGCACAATACCTCATTAGAAATATCTATCTCAGGACTATCAATTTGGGATGAACAACATGAGACCATGGATACATGTTGCTCCCATTTTTCCCAGAAAACGTCGTTTAGGGTGTCAAAACGGCTCCGGAAGTTCAGGACCATAAAAACTGTTAAAAGTAGTAAATTGTGCTACAATTAAGGAAACTGAAAAACCAAAAGAGACAACTGTGGGGGTCCAAGTGGGATAGGTGGATGGCCACCAAAATCCATTTGGATCATTCCTCCCCCCTTAGGAATCAATGGTCCCCAATGTGTTGAGTTCCTCCATGAGATGAGGAAACTTCTGCTAAACTTGGTCCCTGGTGAGTTGTTCTGCAACCTTTGATGTGTCCAATAATGGTGGGAAGCTTGGTCGAGGGCAGTCCACATTGAACACTCGGTGTAAGTGAGGGAATGGGGGAATGTTGTGCTCCAAAGCATTGTTTGCCACAACCTTGGTACTGGTGTAAGGACCTTATCAGGGTGTTTTGAGCTTTTGATGGGATCTTGTAAGGTGTTATTTCTGCAGATGCAATCAGACTTTGTTGCCCACTTGAAGTTTGTGTGGTACATGATGTTAATCATGTCGCTAATTGTACTTGGCATTTTCCACAATGGAGTGGCAATAGATTGGCCCGTTGGGTAGAGGTGCTCCGGAAGTCAAGTCGAACGAATGCTTGACCTGACAGTGCAACGATACCCCTATGGGTGAGGAGAAGATGTCCATGTCTTCTTTCATGACTGTATCCACCAACTTCTGCTACATGGAGCAACCCTTCCTGGGGGCCATGGATAAGGCTACGATCTTCCCCTTAATTTGAGCGTGAATCGGACAAATAATAAATTTCCTAGTTTGGGAGATGATCTTACTGCCTTTCTTAGTAGAGATCAAATAAGTTGTGGTAGGTGGGGCTACCTCTGGTATCCTGTATAATGTATTACACAAACAAATAATAACAACACAAGGCCTTGCCTCTTACATAGCATGTTGCCTCCAAAAGTATGGTTGGTATACTAATACATCACAAACATCAAGTAGTGCAACATCACACAATACCTCATTTGTGAAGGGCTTGATGTTGTAGAGAAGGTGGCACTGCTGATGGACTCAGAGATCTCATCCTTGGTGAAGCCACCCGATATTGTAGGTTGCGGGTGTGGTATGGTTGGTAGTCCCAATTGCTTCATGACCTGTGTTGAAATGAGATTCTTTTGGCTGCCACTATCGACAATAACTTGTAGCAACGAACCCTTCACCCACATTTGTGAGTGGAAAAGATGCTCCCCTTTTTCCGTATCTTCAGCCACAATCTTTTGGACCTTAGCGGTGGCAATAGTGGCGTTGGGCTCTGCTCTAATGATTTGGTTCCCTTTGTTATTCCCCTTGTCGGGTTCTGACTCAAGGTCGGAACATGCATCTGATTTTCCTTCAACTCAACCACCAGCGACTTCTTGGTCTGACACTCACTTGTGTTATGAGTGGGGCTCTTATGGAACTCACACCACTTTCCTGTGTCCTTCTTTGGCTTCTTGGTGTTGTTCTTTTCTTGCGGCTTGGACTAATTGTCTTGGGTCACCCCACCTTGGCATTGTCCTTTGTTCTTTGGATTCACAGATCCAAAGCCTTGCTTCTTTTGTTTAAACTTCTACTCCATCTTGATAGTGTATCGGTATGTCGTGTCAAGTGAGGAGATGTTCAGGAACTCCATATCATCCTTGATGTATCTATGTAGGAAACCATGGTATTTGAGTATGAAATGTAGCTCAGAATCCTTGATACCTAACTTTGTCTGAAGGGTATGAAAAATATTTGTGAACTTTGGCACATCTCCGTCCCTTCCCTGCCATAGTGTGGTTCACTTGATGTATTTATCCTCATAGCTTTTGACAGGGTAGTACTTCTCCTTGATGGCATCCCAAAATGAATTCTAAGTAGGTGCAACTAAAAATTGTGAGCTCATAATTTCATGCTTCTACTCACAGTAGGTTTCCCACCAGCCCTTGGCGTGGGGGGATGCTTTGAGAAATGCAAAGGTTTGACTAGTTATGGCCCTAACTCCTTATATTCTGAGCTCATTGGGGACATGCAAAGAAAAGCATAAAAAGAGCAGACTCGCTCTGATACCACTGATCCGAATTTAAATAGGAACACAAAAAATTACAAATATAACCATAAATATAGAGACGCAGCATAAATAATACTTCATTTCATTAATGTAAAATACTGAAATATGCTTACAAACATAAATGGAAATAAACTAGCTAGGGTGATGGTAGCCTATCTTTGAGAAGAGATGTGGCAGATACATGCCTCTGAATTGAGTTACAATGAGGCTCGAAGGCCTATTTATTGTTGAGAAACAATGGAAAACCTTAAACATCGCAAACCCTAACCCTAGGAGATGAAGCACCAAACTATGGGCCCCGTTTTGGGTAAATTGGTACATCAACTTCCTGGGGTCATAAATTTGGAATACGATCTACGTTTGAGGTGTACAATACCTCGTTAGAAAAATCTATCTAAGGACTAAAACTTTTGGATAAGCAATATGGGTCCATTGGCACCTATTGCTCTAAGGTTTCCCAAATAACTACGATCAACTTCTCGGGGTCATAACTTTGGCATACAATCTACGTTCGATGCACACAATACCTCGTTAGAAAGATCTATCTAAGGACTAAAAATTTTAGATAAGAAATATGGGTCCATTGACGTCGTTTAGGGACTCAAAATGGCTCCAAAAATTTAACACCGAAAAAACTGCTAAAAATAGTAAATTTGCTACAATTAAGGAAATTGAAAAACTGAAAGAGACAATTGTTGGGATCCAAGTGGGATAGGTGGACGATCACCAACATCCACCTGGATCATTCCTCCCCCATTAGGAAGAAATGGTCCCCAATTCGTTGAGTTCTTGCATGAGATGAGGAAACTTCTGCTAAACTTGGTCCCTAGTGAGCTATTTTGCAACCTCTGATGTGTCTAGTAATGATGGGAAGCTTGGTAGACAATGGTCCACATTTAAAACTCGGTGCAAGCGAAGGAATGGGGGAATGTTGTGCTCCAAAGCATTGTTTCCCACAACCTTGGTACTAGTGTAAGGGCCATATCAAAGTGGTCTAGGCTTCTGATGGGCTCTTGTAAGGCGTTCTTTCTACAGATGCAACCAGACATTTTCGCCCACTTGAAACTTGTGTGGTACCTGATGCTGAACATGTCACTGCTTGTACTTGGCATTTTCCACAATGGAGTGGTGATAGATCGGCCCATTGGGTAGAGGTGCTCAAAAAGTCAGATTAGATGAATGCTTGACCTGATAATGCAACGGTACCCCTGTGGGTGAGGAGATGATGTCCCTATCTTCTTTCATGACCATATCCACCTGCTTCTGCTGCATGGAGCAACCCTTCCTGGGGGCCATGGATGAGGCTATGATCTTCCCCATACTTTGAGGGTGAACCAGACATAAAATAAATTTGCTAGTCTGATAGATGATCTTACTGCCTTTCTTAGCAGAGATCAAAGAAGTGGCAGTAGGTGGGGTACCTCAAGTGTCTTTCATAATGTATTACACGGAGAAATAATAATAGTGGGAGGTCTTGATTCATACACAACATGTTTCCTCCACAAGTATGGTTGGCCTACTAATACGTCACAAAAATCAAGTGGTCCAACATCACACAATACCTCATCTATGAAGGGCTTGATGTTGTAGGGAAGGCGAAAATGCTTGCAGACTCAAAGATCTCATCCTTGGTGAAGCCACCCAATGTTTTACAGTTGTGGGTGTGGTATGGTTGGTAGTCCTAGCTGCTTCACGACCTCTACTGAAATGAGGTTCTTTTGGTTGCCATTGTCGACAATGATTTACAACGGAAAACCCTTCACCCACATTTTTGAGTGGAAAAGATGCTCCCCCTCTTCTGGATCTTCGAGCTCAATCTTCTGGACCTTGGCACTGGAAATAGTGGCACTGGGCTCTGCATCAATGATTTTCTTCCCTTTGTCATTCCCCTTGTCAGGTTTTGACTCAGGATTGGAACATGCATCTGATTCTAAAGCCTTCAGCTCGGCCGCCGTCAACTGCTTGGTACGACACTCACTTGTGTTATGAGTGTGGCTCTTATGGAACTCACACCACTTTCTTGTGTCCTTCTTCAACTTCGTCATGTTGTACTTTTCGTGTGGCTTCAACGAGTTGTCTTGGGTTACCCCGCCTTGGCTTTGTCGTTTGTTCTTAGGATTCAGAGATCCAAAGTCTCGCTTCTTTTGTTTAAACTTCTGCTCGATCTTGACAGTGTATCAATATCCTATGTTGAGTGAGGAGATGTTCAGGAACTCCATCTCGTACTAGACGTATCTATGTAGGCAGCCTCGGTATTTTAGTACCAAATGTAGATCCAAATTCTTGATACCCAACTTTGTACGAAGGGTATGAAAAACATTCGTGAACTCTGACACATCTTGGTCCCTTCCCTGACACAACATGGTCTACTTTATGTATTTATCCTCATATCATTTGACAAGGTAGTACTGCTCCTTGATAGCATCCCGAAATGAATTCCAAGTGGCTGCGACTGAAAATAGTGAGCATGTACTTTCATCCTTCTACTTGCAGTAGTTTTCCCAATAGTCTTTGACGTGGGGGCGGCTTTGAGAAGTGTAGAAGTGATCTTTTCTCGACTGGAAAAATCATGAGCAGAAAAATAACTTTCTAGCAGATTTAACCATTTATCTACAGCATCTGCATCTATCTGACCCTCAAATATGGGAATTTCAAAGTTAACTTGTACCTTAAAGGGTATGGCTTTTCCAAAGTAGTTCGTGGAAGTAGATGTGTTGCCCATGGGTAGCCGCTAAAGGATCTGGGCAAAGTTTTCCATCATCGCGTTCCTTGTCACTTGAGGCTTTCCTAAAGAAATGTTTTGATAGGATCCCCTGCCCCTTTATCTTTCTTTTCATCCACCATTGGAGGCTGTTAGGATTTTTGAGGTTGCTCTTGCAAAGATTTGACCAGTTCCAACCCTAACTCCTTATATTTTGACCTCGTTGGGGACATGCAAAGAAAAACAGAGAAAGAGAAGACCTGCTCTGATACCACTGATCTGGATTTAAATAGGAACACAACAAATTATATATATAACCATAAATATAGAGATGCAGTAGAAATTATACTTCATTTCATTAATGTAAAATACTGAAATATTCTTACAAACAGAAATGGAAATAAACCACCTAGGGTGATGGTAGCTTATCTCTGAGAAGAGATGTGGCGGCTACATGCCTCCAAAATAAGACACAATGAGGTTTGAAGGCCTCTTTATTGTTGAGAAACAATGGAAAACCTTAAACATCCAAAAACCTAACCCTAGGAGATGAAGTGCCAATACCTTGATAGAAAGATCTATCCGAGGAATATAAATTTGGGATGAGCAGCATATGTCCCAGAACCCATGTTTCTCTATGTTTTCCCTAAAAAAGTTGTTTAGGGCCTCAAAATGGCTCCAGAAGTTTAGCACCCAAAAAATTGCTAAAAATAGTAAATTGTGCTACAATTAAGGAAACTGAAAAATTGAAAGAGACAATTGTGGGGGTCCAAGTGGGATAGGTGGGTGGCCACCAACATCCATCTGGATCATTCCTTCCCCCTTAGGAAGCAATGGTCCCCAATGCGTTGAGTTCCTCCATGATATGAGGAAACTTTTGCTGAACTTGGTCCCTGGTGAGTTGTTCTACAACTTATGATGTGTCTAGTAATGGTGGGAAGCTTAGTCAATGGAGGTCCACATTGAAAGCTCAGTGCAAGAGAAGTAATAGGGGAATTCTATGCTTCAAAGCATTGTTTCCCATAGCCTTGATACTGGTGTAAGGACCATATCGGAGTGGTCTAAGCTTCTGATGGGCTCTTGTAAGGCGTTCTTTCTGCAGATGCAACCAGACTTTGTCACCCACTTGAAACTTGTGTGGTACTTGATGCTAATCATGTCGCTGCTTATACTTGTAATTTTCCACAATGGAGTGGCAATAGATCAGCCCATTGGGTAGAGGTGCTCCGGAAGTCATATCAGACAAATGCTTGACCTGACAGTGCAACGGTACCCCTGTGGGTGATTAGAAGATGTCCCTGTCTTCTTTCATGACAGTATCCACCTACTTCTACTGCGAGGAGAAACCCTTCCCGGGGGCCATGGATGAGGCTACGATCTTACCCTTACTTTGAGGGTGAACCATATAGAAAATAAATTTCCTAGTCTAGGATATGATCTTATTGCCTTTCTTAGCAGAGATCAAACAAGTGGCATAGGTGGGGCTACATCCAGTATCCTATATAATGTATTACACAAAGAAATAATAATAGCACGAGGACTTGACTCATACATAGCACGTCACCTCCACAAGTATCGTTGGCCTACTAATACATCACAAACATCAAGTGGTACAACATTGCACAATACCTCATCTGTGAAGGGCTTGATGTTGTAGGGAAGGCGACAGTGTTGACGGAATCAGTGATCTCATCCTTGGTGAAGCCACCCAATTCTGTATGGTTGCGGGTGTGGTATGGTTGGTAGTCCCAACTGCTTCACGACCTGTGCTGAAATGAGGTTCTTTTGGCTACCACTATCGACCATGAATTACAACAGCGGATCCTTTACCCACATTTGTGAGTGGAAAAGGTGCTCCCCCTCTTCTGGATCTTCGGTCTCAATCTTCTAGACATTGGCGGTGGAACCAGTGGCGTTGGGCTCCACATCAATGATTTGCTTCCCTTTGTCATTCCCCTTGTTGGGTTCTGACTCAGGATCGAAACATGCATCTAATTTTGAAGCCTTCAACTCAGCCACCAGCGACGGCTTGGTTCAACACTCACTTGTGTTATGAGTGGGGCTATTATGGAACTCACACCACTTTCCTGTTTCCTTCTTTGACTTAGTGGCGTTGTTCTTTTCTTGCGGTTTCGATGGGTTTTCTTGGGTCACCCCACCTTGGCTTTGTCCTTTGTTCTTTGGATTCGCAGATCCAAAGTATTGCTTCTTTTGTTTAAACTTCTGCTCAATCTTGAAAGCATATTGGTATGCTATGTAGAGCAAGGATATTTTCAAGAACTCCATCTCGCCGTCGATGTATCTATGTAAGAAGCCACAGTATTTGTGTACCAAATGAAGCGATAGATAGTCCCATTGGGTATAGGTGATCTAGAAGTTTTAAGTGGGCAACAAAGTCTGGTTACATCTACAGAGAGAACACCTAACAAGAACCCATCAAAAACGGGCCTATCTATTAAAACAATGGAAAACCCTAAACATCCAAAAATCTAACCCTAGGAGATGAAGCACCAAAGTATGGGCACCGTTTTGGGTAAATTAGTACATCAACTTCCAAGAGTCGTAACTTTGGCATACAATCTCCATTTGATGTGCACAATACCACGTTAGAAAGATCTATCGGAGGACTACAACTTTGGGGCCTCAAGACAGCTTTGGAAGTTCAGGACCCAAAAAATTGCTAAAAATAGTAAATTATGCTACAATTATGGAAACTAAAAAATTGAAATAGACAATTTTGGGGGTCCAAGTGGGATAGGTGGGTGGCCACCAAAATCCACCTGGATCATCACTCCCTCTACTTGTTTGTATCATAGTCCAAACTAGGTAGTGTCTCTGAGGTACGTAAAGCATGCTTAGTTGCCTTCCAAAATAGTTTGGTTTACATAATCATAGCTTGGCTTATGTTCTTGACTTCACAACACATATCCGGTCATGTGTTCACAAGATACATGGGCAGACCCACTATCTGCTAATAAATGGTAGCATCCATTTCACTTGAAGTGGCATCCTCCTTCCTCTGGTTGTTCATTAGAGGTGTCTCCATGGGTTTACAACTCTCCATCTAGAATATTTGTAGTATCTCATTTGCATACTTTCCTTGAGAGATAAAAAATTCCCCATGATGTTTCCATACTTCCAACCGGAGAAAGTAGTGCATGAGACCCATGTCCTTCATTTCAAATTCCCTTGCAAGGTACTCCTTGCAATGTATGATCAACTACTCATCACTAGTTAAAATAAAATTATCAACATGTAAGGAAATAATAAGAAATTTACCTTCTATCCATATGTGATTTGGTTTACATCCGCTTCACTTATGGTGAAGCCCAAACTGATGAGATAACTATTGATCTTGGTTTACTGAGCACAAGGTGCTTGTTTGAGATCTTACAACACTCACTTGAATCTAAACACATGCGACTCTTGATCAAATGTCTCAAAACCTTTTTTTTACTCTATGTACACCTCCTCCTTAATAACCCCATTAAGAAATGTTAATTTTACACCCATTTGGCTGATATTCCACCCCATATTCATAGCCAGACCAAGAATTGATCCAATGGATGAGTACCTTGCTACAAGAGAAAAGGTCTCCTCATAGTCAATTCCCTCAACTTAAGAGTACCCCTTGGCCACAAATTTGGCCTTATACTTCTCTATTTTTCTGTCTATTTCTTGCTTCAACTTGAAGATCCATCTCAAACCCACTATTGATTTATATGCTAGTCTTGGGACCTTTTCCAAAATACTGTTCTTTGCAATGGATTCATATTCTTCCACCATTGCATCAACCCATACAAGTTGCTCTATTTCTTCCTCAAAATAAGATGCCTCAATCTCTATAAGCTTAGTAATAAGATCCATGTATCCAGTGTACCTTTCAAGTGACCTCCTTTGCTTACGCAAATTTGAAGGATATCCCACATTCTCCCTCGCATCCTGCACAAGTCAATCAACTTCCTTAGTTCTTTTTGTGTCTTCTCTAGAGGATTTACTTTAGTGAATGTCTCCACTCTCTGATAAAAAAATCATGGTTTCTCTACAACTTCTCTGGGTTCCTCTTTTCGAGCTAAAATCCCATCTTTTGGTGGGATCTAAAGCTCCCTCTTAAGAGAGCACCACATTGCTTTCTCCTCATCAAAATTTGCATCCCTTCACACAACTATAATTATGAGTGATCAATGGCAATCACACATGTTAGTTATGGGAATTTTTTGTGTAACCCACAAATACTCCGAATTCTGTGGTCCAATAAAATTTATTCCTTGATTCTTTGGAGACATGGCATTAAACAAAGGCTCCAAAAATTTTGAAGTGCGACACATCTAGTTTTCTTCTCAATAAATCCTCCTCTGGCGTAATCATGGCAAAAATCTGATGAGGACTTCGATTTTGCAAACATATTGTTGTATTGCATGCCTCAACCCACAAATGCAGTGGTAGGCCTTGGTCATGCAACATCACCCTCATTGCTCCCAAAATGTTACTATTCTTTCTCTCAACCACCCCATTCTGATGTGGGTTGTTGGGTGTTTTCAACTCTCATCGAATGCCTTATTTCGCACATAAATTTTTAAATTCATTCAACACATACTCACCTCCATTATTTCTCCTGAGAGCCTTCACCTTCTTGCCAGTTTTTTTTCTCAACTAGTGGCTTGAATTCTACGAATTTGGAGAATGTCTTATCCATCTTCTGCATGAAGAGATCTAAAACTTATGTGAGAATTCATCAATAAAAAGGACAAAACATTTGTGTCTCGTAGTGGAGGTTATCGAGAAAGGTCCGTAGACATTAGAGTGGATCCTTTCTTAGACTACATGTGCTTTGTTGTCTCAATCATGGAATGCAATTTTTATGTACTTCCCCAAGATACATCCTTTGCATACATCGTGCTACTCAAGTGCTCATTTAGGGAGGTTAGTGACTATTTGTTGTATAATATTTAAGGTGCCACGATGCAAATGGCCAAGTCTTATGTGGTAAAGTTCACCTACATCATTGCCCTGCACTTTCTCTTCCTTAGTGCTTAATGCAACACAATCTTCTAAATCTAGCTTATATAGATTCTTCACACAAACTTGAATATTCTTCACTTGTCCCATAGGTATGTGTCTTAGGAATGTTTTTCCTTTGTTGAAGATCACGTCATAACCATGGTCTTCCAAAACTGCAACAAAGATGAGATTTTTCTTTAGGGCTAAAACAAACATGACATCCTTGAGCCTGAGAGCAAAGCCTAACTCCCTTTGAAAGGTGATTGTACCAATACTAGTCATGTTGTACCTTCTGTCGTACCTGAGCTTGATGTGCATCTGGAGATATTTCTCCTCTAGGTTACTAAAAATTTCTCTACACCCTGCCATGTGGAAAAATGAATCTGAGTCCAAGTACCACACACTCCCCATCAATGCGTTGGACATGCATGCGATAAGCGTAATGTCAAGGTCGAACGTTGAAGCCAAGGCTTCACCCACTGCTCCTCCTAAGATCTTCTTGCTTGCCATTTTCTGTGGGCATTCGTGGCATAGTGCCCGTATTCATGACAATGGAAGAATTTAATTTTTTGCAAACCTTTCTTCTTTCCCCCTTGGTTGGATTCTAGTCTGGTTTGAGATTTCTTCACTTTTCCATTCATTCCCTTTCTAAACACTGCAAAGTTTTCTTCATCCTTTCCCTTGTATGAGGTCCCATCTTAGGTATTCTACCTTATTTCCTCCTGTACCAAATTGTACCATAAGTGTTCCCTATTTGGTAGTTTCTCCGTCCCGTTCACTTAACCTTGATAGCTATGCCAACTCTTGGGAAGAACCAGAAGAGTTATTCTTACCAAGTCATCCTTTGAAACAATAACACCAAATCCTCCAAGCTCATCACAAACTTGTGTGAACCTCCTCAGATATTGTAGGATAAAGTCATTATCCTACATCTTGATATTTCAAAGTTTATCCTTGAGCACCAAATTTTTGTGGTCACTACTATTCTAGAACAGATTTTGCAATGCCTACCACATTACATAAGGATTTTCTTTCCCATGGAGATTGCTGAAAATGTGGTCCCGCACTCCCTCCAATATTATTCTCCACACCTTGGCTACAACTTTCTTCCAATGAATAAGGTTTTAGGCATCAATTTATGCTAGTTTTGTAACATCTCTCTTGATGTATTCTAGCAATCCATTGTCATCGAATACCTCCTCCATACGATCCTTCCAGTCAATGAAATTAGACCTACCTTCCAAGGCATACTCTAGACTCAGCCTGTTGAAGGTCATCTTCTCATCTCTTAAGAGATCTTGCTACACTAATCTAAAAATTCAAACCTCTTGAGAAACAAATTTGAAGTTCCCACTCTAATGTGAATCTTGCTATGATATGATGTAGAAATTACGGTGTATATTTGCAACTACTCATGAAGTGTTTTCAAAATCATAAGACATGAGCCTACTCTACTACTCTACATAAGTTAATTAACAATTTAGAACAAAAAATTCAAACATGCAATAAGAAATAAAACACATGAACACAATATTTTTCCTGGTGAAAGAAATCTACTAAAAACTCCAATGCCTTCTTGTATCAATCTGATGAATATAGATGTATTACAATTGTTTTACTCAACTGTGCACAACCTGTAAATGATTAACTTATCTCTCTGCACAATAAGAAGCTCAAACCCAAACTTTGTCAATTTTTGCCTCTTCTTGAGCCCTTATTTCCTTGTGCAATTTGTTTAGAAATTAGGTCCCCATTATTTAGGTTTCTTTCCAAAATGGATTCTGCAATTCCTAAGGTTGATCATGTGACTACATGCAACACCTGTACACTCAAGAGTAGTCTACAACTAATGTTACACTACCTTAAAATCTCCACCATAGTTGGGGAACTCAAATTCTTTGCATGCCCTAGCTATTTTTGGCTAATTGATAAATTAACTAGATGATCATTGCATTTGACTAAATTCCCACTACACAACTAGCATTCCACTAGTTCCTCCAATAGTTAGAACTAGTTTAATTGAGAACAACCTAAGATGATTTTGATTGCTACAAATTAGCAATCACACATGCTTAACTAAACTCTAACTCCTCCAACTCAAATTTATTGAGTAAAATGGGTAACACAAGCCATGTCATACAAGCTAATTTCATCCAAGTTTTCTACTAATGTGGAATGTAAATACATACAAGTTGTCTCTAATCGTATCTGTTAGACCAAGTAGTAACTCCTCAAAATCAATTCATTATATTCATTCATATTGGTATTTATTATATACATGAGGGAGAGACTGTTCATTTGATCTCTCGATGACTCTTCATATTTTCCATTATTTATTTACATCAGTTACACTTATTCACCCAATCCTGATGATTAGGTGTCAACATTCCCTCCCTTAATCTGAAGGAATGTTGATGAGTCCAAGCATCATTCTGAATCTTTCAAGCTTTTCTCTTCCAAGCGCTTTGGTGAAGATTTTTGCAATTTTCTCATTGGTGGAACAATGGAAGAGATGGATTGCTTTGGCCTCAACATGATGTCGAATCAGATGATATTTAGTATTGATGTGCTTCGTTTGATCATGGAACTTTGGGTTGATCGCCAACTTTATTGCCGAGGTTTTGCCAATCATGAGTGGAGTTGATTGTACTTGTTTTACCTGCAAATCTTCAAGAATTTTCTCGAGCCACACCATTTCTTTTGTTTCCTCAGTTGTTTCCAAATATTCTACTTCTGTTCTAGAATCTACTGGAACTACTTGTTTGTGTGATCTCCAAGAGACAACTACTGATCCAAGACTCATAGCATAACCTGAAGTAGATACACAATTTCTTTGTCTCCATTGAAGTCTGAATCAAAGTATCCAATCAAGCTGAAGTTGTCCACTTGTGTATACTTCAATCCAAAGCCTTGAGTTCCCTTCAAGTACCTTAGAACTCTTTTTGCAGTAGACCAATGTCCCTCACAAGGCTTTTTCATAAACCTGGAGAGGATTCCAACAACAAATGAAATGTCTAGTCTGGTAGTAGTTAGGTAGTTGAGACTTCCTACAAGCTGTCTATATTTTGTTGCATCCTCAAATTCTTTTCCTTCAATGGATGTGAGCTTGAAGTTTTTGTTCCATTGGAGTAGTACGAGGATTTGATTCTGTCATACCAAATTTGTTCAACAGATCTCCAATGTACTTCTTTTGAGAAAGAAATATGGACTTCGTATGTTGAGTTACTTAAATACCAAGATAGTAATGAACATATGCCAAATCAGTCATTTCAAAAACTTTCCTCAATTCCTTCTTTATGGATGTAATGTAGCTTTCATTGTTCCCTGTCATCAAAAGATCATCTACATATACCATAAGATATACAACTGTTTTTCCAACTTTCTTGACAAATAAAGTTGCATCATCAAGATCATAATGTTTGAAATTGAGTTTTAGAAGATGCTCAGTTAGTTTTTCATACTAGGCTCACAGTGCTTGTTGAGGCCATACAAGGATTTCACAAGTTTGCATACTTTATATTCATGTTCTTTCACACCAAATCCTTCGGGATGGGACATAAAAACGTTATCTTTTAGATCTCCATTCAAGAAAGCGGTTTTTATGTCTATTTGATGGACTTTCCAACCATTCTGAGCTGCTAGGGCAAAGAGTATGTGGATGGTAGCCCATTTTGCTGTGGGGGAAAAAGTCTCCTCATAATCGACCTCTTCCTTCTGTGTAAAACCTTTTGCCACAAGCCTGGCTTTGTGCTTGTCAAGTGAGCCATATGCTTTATACTTGTTCTTGTAGACCCACTTGTAGCCAATTGGTTTGGTTCCTAATGGAGCATCAACCAACTTCCAAGTAGCATTCTTTATCAGGGCATCATACTCCTTTTGCATCGCTTCTTTCCATTCATCATGAGAAGCAACTTCTTTGAAGGAAGTTGGTTCAAAATCTATAGACAAATTCAATTCACAATCATAAGAAACATCCATATCAACAGGTGAATTAGAGTCATCTACATCACCTCCATTTTGCCTGTTTGAATTTCTAGTTCCTTTCTTTCCAACCTCATCAGGATGAACACTTTCAAGTGTCTTTAGCAGCCACTTTGGGGGAATTTTCTCAGAGGGTCTAGGCTGCTCCATTCATTGAGTTGGGACTGAATCAAGATTGAGTCTGCCAATTCTATCAATCACATCACTTAAAGTATCATCCATTGTTGGAGTTTCATGCGAGGGAGAGAGTTCTTCAGAAGAAGATTCCACAAGTTGATCTAGTATAGGAATCCCCCTTCAAGATGTGGAATTTGATTATCAAATTCTTGAAATGATTTTGCATTTGCGAATCTATCCAAGCGATCAAGTTGCCACTCAACAACATTGTCACTTTTGGATGATTCAAGAAATATTACATCTCTAGATACAACAAACTTTTTATTGACATCGTCATAGAGACGGTATGCTTTGGAGGTGTTTTAATACCCAAGGAAGATACACTTATGACTTCTTGCACCAAGTTTGTTTCTGTGTACCTTTAGTATCAAGGCATAACAGGTGGAACCAAAGACCCTGAGATGCTTTACCAAAGGAATGTGCCCATACCACATTTCATAGGGAGTCTTGTTTCTGATAGCACTAAATGGACATCTATTTTTTATATATGCAACACATAGAACTACATCAGCCCAAAACATCAATTTTACATTTTTGAAAAACACCATGGAGCGCACCATATTTAAGATTGTCCTATTCATTATTTCAGCTACACCATTCTATTGGGGATTATAAGGCACATTTGTTTGATGTTTGATCCCATGTTGGTGAAGATAGTTTTCAAATTCATTTGAAGTGTATTCTTTTCCATTATTAGTGCGAGTAGAGCCAATATGAGATTGTGCATCATTTTCAATCCATGTGTGAAAGTTTTTTAATGTTTGAAAAGCATCATATTTGTTCTTCAATAAATAAACCCAACACATTTTGGTGTTGTCATCAATAAATGTCATTATATATTTATTTCCATTTACAAAAGGAATAGGCATTAGACAAGATAAATATGAATGAATGAGTTCAAGTTTCTATGTGCTCTTGAATGTGAATCATGAAAAGACTATTTATTATGCTTTTCTAGAATGCAAGCATCACATTACCTAAGTTTCCTAGGAATTGTAGGCAAACCAGTAACACCATTTTTCTTCAACAAGTGGAGGCTTTCATAGTTCAAATGTCCAAATATAGCATACCATAATAATCTTGATGGAAGTGTACCTTCTTCATAATGAGAATTGTATGAGAAATGTTGTGCACGAGCAGAGGTACCCTGCAGCTTGAGAAGCCTTTCTTCTTCTATCCCCTCATGACAAGTGAGTGGTCAGATGCTTTTCTCACCTCAAGCTTGCAATCAAACATATGAATGGAGTGACCTTTTTGGTGGATGTGGACCAAGGACAACAAGTTTCTCTTCCGTTGTGGGAGATATAGAACATGATGTAGAAGAAAGTTTGTAAGACCAGGTAATTTAAGCCTGATTGTGTGCAAACAACCAATCATTTTTCCAAGAAGCAAGTGAAGCATTAAATAAATCTTCATTTACTCCGATATTACATTGTGCCTCAACATAATGAGTGGATTCAAGTGCTTTACCTTTGTCCGTGTCATTAGTTTTACCTTTGGGTTGATTTGTTTGCTGCTCATTTTTCTCCCAAGGTAACTTCCATGTAGAGGCATCATGTGATCCATTTCTTTTGCAGCATATGCAATGCAAATTTGATCTTTCTCCTTGAGAGTGTCTGCCCCCCCCCGCCTCTGAAATATCTTCCTCTTCCTCTTCAACCACCTCTTCCTCTGGAAGAATCTTGGGCAAGATTATTTTGTTTATGAGCAAGGCATACAACCTCTTTAGAAGAAGATATGATTGAATGCATTGTAAAATCTGAGTGCTGCAAAAATACTTCGGCTGATAGAAAAATACTTCTGTTGATAGATTTTTCTTTTATTTATTTATTTATTTATTTTTTTTTTAAGTTGATGTGCACTTCATATATTATATGCCCATTATATATCGATCACATATGGCTCAACATATAAAAGATTTCAACCGATTTTTAATGACGTCTTTTCTCAACACATGCACCATGGATACTATACATAGTTTTGAGCCAATGCATTCATATTTAAAAAATCCAATGTACCAAATAAAAGTCGTTCAGAGCATGCATACAAAGTCTTCAAAAAAATGCTTAATGCAGTATCCAAAAAATTTTAATGCACAAGAAGCATATATTGTATACAGATCCTGCTCTTAACACACTTGGGAAACATGACCAATGGTGTCAGCTCTCGTGTTGAATTGGAGAGGTCTCAAGCTCATCGTCATTCTCATGGAATCTGATCTTTGACATTGTATCTCTCACTACATCCCAACCTATGGGTATGTTCGATTTGATCCCCTTCAAAGCTTTCTCGGTGTGCCTTACCACTACTTCAGATCAAGAAATCAGTGACTCGAATATTATCACCACGACCGAATGTTTTAGCAACATCCTAAAACTGATGATTATTTTCACATAGATAGCACACATTCAAGCAGGAACCGTACCACACAGAGCACAAATAGTTATTTACATTGAGCTCACTAGTATCAATAGAGATTGAAGGGACAAAATAGTAATTAATGTATGGGAAATCTTTCCAGGGAAAGTTTTCATGTTCTTCAGAGTCAACTAACCCCACAAAACAAAGAGCCCAACAAGTTTTTGCCTTTATATAAGATAAGATGGTTGGAGAGTGAAATAACAACATTGGTATAGGTGCGATATAGTAGTAGCCTACAAGCTGGAAGACTTAGGGTGCACTGTGAGAGTCAATTTTGTAGTTGTTGGATAATATTTTCTTAAATTGATATGTTTTTGTCTTAATTGTTAATTGTCTTAAATAGGTTTCATCTTAAGTGGCCATTGTCTCAAATATAAAGTTGTCTTAAAATATTTTTGTCTCAACCTATTTTTTTAAAATATAAAGTTGTATTAAAATAATTTGTCTTAAACTTTTTTTTCTTAAAATAAAGTTTTGTCTTAAATATTTTTGTCTCAAACTCCTTTTGCTTTAAAATATTTTTGTCTTAAAATATTTTGTCTTAAACTTTTTTGTTTTAAATATAAAGTTTTGTTCTTAACATAATTTTGTCTTTAATTGTTTTTGTATTAAATTTAAATTTTATCCTAAAAATATATTTGTCTTAAGTTTTTTTGTCTTCAATATAAATTTTTTGTCTTAAAATATTTTTGTCTCAAATTGTTTTTGTCTTAAATTTTATATTTAAGACAATTCAATTGATATTAAATTTTAATGTAAAATAATTAAAATAAAAAGTGACTTTTTAAGGCAAAAGATTTCTTTTGTCTTCAAAAAATGCCTTAAAAGTGCCCTTGGTGTAGTAGTGTATATTTCTTTGGAGACAAAAACCAACATTAGAGACTAAGACTTGAGACCAAAAGAAATAATTTGAAACACATTGCCACAAACCATCTAAGTTACCCTCATTCTGGATAAGAACACTAAAAAAATTTATCACTAAGTCACCCTCATTCGTAGATAAGAACACTACCACAAACCTCATCAAAACCAATATGAGAGACCTGAAATTTATGCAACCCCTTTCACACTTGGTAATCATTCTCTTAGGAAGAGATGTTGGCGAGAGCTCATGCACTAGAACCCGGGGGATCTATTTCCTCTCCCCCACCCCCCCCCTCTTAGGTCACATGGTTATGTGGCTCTCCACATGCATCAATGGGTTGCTATATTGTCCACACAAAACCTCAAGTTCCTTATAATTCTCTTTACATATTCAATAGAGGCAAAAATGTTATACTCTTACACCATCTTCTCTCCTAGAACCAACCCCACAAGCATTTTTAATTTTCCACTGAAGTGACACTAAATTCAAGTACTACTTGCACCTTCTCCTGGTATGGCTAGTGTCTGGAACCCAACTAGATATGTGTTCGTACAATTCTAAGTCTAAGAGAGATTTTCTCCCTTCACCTTTTTTAATCTCTAGATCATGTATCTCTTATTGAGTCTTAGGAGGAATAAAATTAAAATAGGTCACCACAAAGTCATGAGTAAAAAGCATTATGCCACATTGGATTGGATGAAATCTTCCATCTCCTCCCCTCCTGCTCCTGCCTCTCTACGTGGGCAACATCGTAGAATCATAAGAGGCTTCTTCAATTTCCATGAAAGGGTTGTCTCTACCTATAAAGGGACAAGAGAACCAACTTGACTCGACCTTGTTAAGACCGAGGTACCCCCAAATAACTTCATCAAAAAAACACCAAACAAAAGAATTAACTTCAGATGAAGACCCACCTGGAAAGGAGATGAATAACACTTTATCAACCAAAGAATCAACTCCCTTTACCACTGAGTACACCATTCATTACCCCACGACCAAGAAACTACTACGCTAAAAGAACTATAAATCATTAACCTAACTTAGCAAGCTTTGCTAACAACAACACCTAAACCACCCTTGGACTCAAAACCTCGATTCCTACTTCCCTAAGAAGGAACAAAATCAACATCCAAGGCTAAACCAATTTCAGAAACCCATTAAAGACCCCAACCCCTAGAATGAAAATCACAATCAATATCTGAGACACTAAACCCAAAAACCTATTCTCCTACAAATACGCTACAAGACATTCAAATTTAAACTAGAGGAGACCAACAGAATAGCACAAGACTTACCACCTCCATATGCTAATAAGGAATTCCCACTGTAAGATTATGTCTCCTTACATGGGTGTGTCCAAGCAGTGAAACTCTCACCAGGAAACGAAATTATGGAGGCTCGAAACTCGAGCACTCCCTTCTAAAACAAGAACTCACCCCTAGAAAGACTTATAATGTTGCTATGCTACAACAACATGAGACTAACCCTCCTTACCAGAAACTTGCCGGCAACGATTACTACTATACCACAGAGACAAGGCGATGAGTGACTCCCCACTCATCCATCCCAAATTACACAAATGCCTTTGACCTCCATCTCCATCAATCCATATCCCCTCCAACAACTCGAGGAATACATGCTCATACATGCAGGATGCCAAGTGCATACTCTCTTTGTCAATGAGAATTTATTCCAATATGTGTGGTGGACACAATGTCCTCGAAGAAGCTCATCCCTTCATAATATCCCCACTATGAGACAATTTGGAGAGGTCATTAATTTTTATTTTTTAAAATGTACTTTTAAATATATAAAATAAATAAACTGTACAGACCTTAAAAGCAATAAATTTCTACAAATTTATTATTTTTACAAACTTGAAAATTAAAATTTTAAGTAAAACTAACACAAAGAAATATATTAAAAAGAAGGGAAAATATAAAACTTATAAATTATTGTTTTTAATAAATAATTGATGAATGAATATAGTGCATAAGGCTTTGGATTGGTAAGATCCTCTTCATTAAAAAAAATAATAATAAATATAAAATTTCCAAAATTATTTTAATTATAATAATTAATTAATGAATATAGTGTATTAGGCTTCGGATTGGTAAAATACTCTTCATTAAGAAATATTAATAATTAGTAAATATAAAATTTTAAAAATGATTTTAATTAAACAAATTATTGATAGTTTTATTATTTTCCAAAAATTCACCTTAAAAATTTAAAACTCCACTACTTAAATTAAACCCTAACTTAAATGAATAAATTGTTTGACTTAGTATGGAAATTTTTAAATATTTCGTTGGGAGTATACTAAAAATAATGTACTCATCCCTTCACGATAAATTCATATTTCTGAGCAATTCAGGAATATCTATGGTAGAGATCTATTCTATGGTAGAGATCTTTTCTATTTGATGCCAAAGGAAGAAGATCTTAAATATATAAACATACAAGCATTTAAAATAAAAATTCCAGAGTCCACTCCTCTTATAGGTCTTCTTGGGATAGATTATGTATAACATCGTAAATTTTAGGATAGGATATCTTTTTTATCATTTGTTCTAAATAATATGCGTTAGAAATCTACTGGAGTCGTCGTTTCGAATAACGTCATTCTCCTCAAAATAATGGCTCCACATACACTAATTCAAATCAATTAATGATAACAATATGAAAAATAAATTGTAAAGGGTTGTATAAGTCAAAATAAAATATATCTGTATACAATTGGTAATAATAAGGAGCGATAATAAATAAAGATAAATTGTAATAGATTCTTCCAACTTCAAAATCATTTTTCCCCACATTGAACTGCATTGCGTAAATGAGTAATGGATGGTTTTCATTTAACTATTTTATAGGGTCTTTATCACACAGATTTATGGAAATTGGGAAATAAGTTGCAAAAGGAAAATGTAACAAATAATAATAGATATACAAACTTTAAATATGTTGCAAAAGAAGAATTTCAAAAATAATAACTATAAGTGGAAATATATATAATGACAGTGGAGGTGTGGAGAGACCAGTTATAATTGTGTTGGACATAGGGGAGGCTCTCATCCTATGTGTGTGGATGCTTTGATTTATACATGTGTAGACTATGTAAGATCATCCTGTTGACGACCTTTGTCTCACCATCAGTTTGAGGATGGAAACTTGTGGACTTAGTGAACTTGGTGTGTAACATCAGCTAGAGACTGGACCAAAATGTACTGAGGAACTTGTTGTCCCGATTTGAGATGATAGGTTGTGGGATGCCAAAGTGTACCCAAATTCGTTCAAAGAAGAGTTTAGTGGTGGCTTCCGTTGTGATATTCTTCTTGCAGGCCTCCATAATGGCCATATTTGAGAATTTGTCGATAACCACAAAAACAAAGTCGTTGACATGCTTAGTAGAAGGAAGGTTGGACATCTAATCCATGGATATGTATTCCCAAAGTCGACTACGGGTAGTCAGCGGAATATAGAGGCCTTACTTCTTGATGGTCGGTTTCGAAATGGTGTAGGAAGTGTAGCATTTGATGTACTTTTTGACATCTTGTCAAAGATTTGGCGAATGTAAATAATTCTATAGTTCTGCCACTATTTTCTTAACCTTGAAATTCCCAGCGACCCGATTGTAATGTGCTTCCCAAATCATCTTGGCACACTTGCTTGAAGGAACTCAAAGGTGTCCCCAATGGCGTAACAGTGCATGCTGGAGGTGAAAATCTAGAACTTGTTGACCCTCCAAAGGCGTATAGAATGTGTGGCTGAATTCTTGGTCTCTTTTGTAAAGAAGTGGCCAATCATAAGTCTTGTGCCCTATGAGCACACTGGTTAACACTATGATTAATGGTCAGTTAAGGCTGTCTGCAACATTATTGGTGTTTCCCTTCTTGTACTTGATATTCAAATGGAATTTTCATATGTATGTGGGTGACTTCTGATGACGATCATTCTGCAACTCCCATTGCGTCTGTACGAACTGCAAGGATCGGTGGTTTGTGTGGATGACCATTTTGTTCCCCAAAATGTAATGCTTCCATTGTCGGCAAACCTGCAAAATAGAATACATCTCTTTGTGATCAGTGGGATATTTTCGGACTGTGTCTAAAAGTGTCTCACTATGATATGCCACTGGATGCCCTTGTTGAGTAAGGACTGACCCAATAGCATAGTAAGAGGCATTTGTATCGATCTCAAATGGTTGTTACAAGTCTTGTAATGTGAGCACTGGTGTAGAGAAGAGGAGATGTTTCAATTTTGTGAATGCCTTCTGTCGATATCCAGACCAAAACAATTTTTCTTTCACTCCTCCCTTAGTGACTTTACTCAAGGGCCAAGTGATACGAAAGAACCCCAACATGAACCTGCTTCAGAAATTAGCAAGACCCAAAAAACTTGTGGAGCTATGTTAGAGTGGTTGAGGCTGGCCAATCCCGAATGACTTGGATTTTGACTGGATCCACATGCACCTGAACCTGGGTCATGCTAAAAGTGCATTCCTCCAAATTGGCACATAGCTTGTGTTGTCGCAATGTTTGGAAAACCTGTCGGATTTGGTGGAGGTGCTCTTCCCAACTCTAGTTGAAGATCAGTATGTCATCTGAGTATACCACTACAAATAAGTTGGTGAATGGCTGCAAGATGTCATCCATCAGCCTCATGAAGGTTGTAGGAGCATTTGTCAACTCGAAAGGCATAACCAACCATTTGAAAATTCCCTCCTTGGCTTTGAAGGCAGTGTTCCACACATCGGAGGGTTCGGTTGGTACTTGGTAATATCCAAACATCAATTTGATCTTGTTGAAATATTTCCCCACTTGAGTAGGTCTAGAAGGTCATCAATCCAAGGGATCAGGTACCCATTCTGGATAGTATCTTGTTTAGCGCTCGATAGTTAATACAGAGTCTCCAAGTCCCATCCTTCTTATTTACCAACATGATCGGGTTCTCGTAGGGCGATAAACTCGGTTAGATGTGACCTTTCTGCAACAACTATTGAAACTTCATCTTGATTTTTTTGTTCTCTAGAATAGAGCACCAATAGATTGGTCCATTGGGAAATAACGCACCTAGGATTAGATTGATAGAGTGCTTTACCTGTCATTGTATAGGCATTGTTACAGGGGAGGTGAAGATGACCTCGTACTCCTCCACAATCTTTTCCATCTATTGTTGTCATGCGGGTGGGCCATCTTTGGAGGTCGTGGCCACCATCCTCTTCTTTCCATAAGGGCATATCATGAGGAAAACAATTTGCCCTGTTTTGTAAATGAGCTTACTACATTGTTTTGGAGTAACCAAAGATATGGCTGTAGGTGATGCTACCTTTGGTATCCTGTACAAATTAATTACCAAGGTGACAATAACAACGCGAGGCCTTGACTCATATCTAGAATGTTTCTTCCACAGGTATGGTTGGCCTAATAATACATCACAAACATCAAGAGAAGAAATGTCACATAATACCTCATCCGTGAAGGGCTTGGTGATGTATGGAAGGCGAAACTATTGGCTAAAGCGAAGATCCCATCCTTGGTGAAGCCACTCGATGGTGTATAGTTGTGGGTGTGATGTGGTTGGTAAACCCAGCCGATTCAAGACCTCTGCTAAAATGAGATTCTTTTGGCTCCCGCTGTCAACAATGATCTGTAGTAAGGAACCCTTTGCCCACATCTGCGAGTGGAAGAGGAAATCCTCCTCTAGATCTTCGGGTTGATCCATTTGGATCTTCATGGTGGCAACGATGGTGTTGGACCTCGCATCGATAATCTTCTTCCCTTTGTCATTCCCTTTGGGTTCTGACTCAGAGTTAGAACATGTAGCTGATTAAGAAGCCTTTAGTTCACCCACCAGTGACTACTTGGCCCGACACTCACTTGTGTTGTGAGTGGAGCTCTTTTGGAACTCACACCACTTTCTTGTGTCTTTCTTTGACTTTGCAATGTTGTTCTGGGTCGCCCCACCTCGGTTGTATCCTTTGTTTGGCATTTTGGGGGCACGTTTCCCTTGCTTTGGATTCACATATCCAAAGTCTCATTTTTTCTATTTAAGGTTCTGCTCAATCTTGACAACTTATCGATATGCCGTGCTGAGCAAGAAGATGTCTAGGAACTCCATCTCATCCTGGATGTACCTGTGTAGGCATATGAGGTACTTGAGTACCCAAATGCTTCACAAAATCCTTAATACCCAACTTCATGTGAAGGGTATGAAAAACATTGGTAAACTCTGGCAAGTCTTGGTCCTTTCCCTGCCATAGTGTGGTTCACTTTATGTATTTATCCTCATAGCTCCCCACAGGGTAGTACTGTTCCTTGATAGTGTCCCGGAACAAATTCCATGTTGGTGTTGCTGAAATCAGTGAGGGTGTACTTTCATCCTTTTGCTCACAGCAGGTTTCCCACCAGTCCTAGACGTGGGGGTAGCTTTGAGAAGAGAAAAAGTAATATTTTCCCAGCTGGAAAAGTCATGAACATTAAAATATCCTTCTAGTAGATTTAACCATTTATCTATGGCATCTGCATCTATTTGGCCCTCAAATGTGGGAATGTCAAAGTTTACTTGTACCTTAAAAGGAGTGGCACCTCCAAAGTGGTTGTTGGATGTGGATGTGCTGCTAGTGGGAAACCATTGAAGGATCTAGGAAACATTATTCATCATCACGTTCCTTTGTTTCTCGAGGGCCTCCTCGAGAAATATTTTGATCAGATCTCATGTTACCTCATCTTTCGTTTCTTCCCCTATGGGTGGTTGTCAGTTGTTTGTGAAGTTGATCTTGCAATGGTTCAATGAGATCGAGCCCTAACTCCTTATACCCCAAACTCGTTGGGGACATGCAAATAAGGATTGAGAAAGAGTAGACCTCTCTGATACCATTGATCTGAATTTAAACAGGAACGCAACAAAATATACATATAACCATAAACACATAGTTGCAGTAGAAATAAAACTTCATTTCATTAACATCAAAGAATTAAAATATGCTTACATACAAAATGGAAATAAACTAGCTTGTGTGATGATAACTTATCTATGAGAATAGATGAGGCAGTTACATTGAACTATGTTACAATGAGGCTTGAGGGCCTATTTATTATTGAGAAACAATGGAAAATCTCAAACATCCAAAAGCCTAACCCTAGCATATGAAACGCCAAACTATGGGCCGTGTTGCGGTAAATTGGTACAGAACTTTCTCGAGGTCGTAACTTTGGCATACGATCTATGTTTCACGCATACGATACCTCATTAGAAATATCTATCCAAGTACTACAACTGTTTATAATGAATACCTAGTTAAAGGCTAATATTCACCGCCTATGGTTTTCACAAAAAAAATCGTTTAGGGCCTCAAAACGACTCCAAAAGTTGAAGACCCGAAAAACTGTCAAAAATAGAAAATTGTTCTACAATTAAGGAAATTGAAAAACCGAAAGAAACAATAGTGGGGCTCCAAGTGGAATAGGCAGGTGGCCACCAATATCCACCTGGATGAGTAAGATTATTGGCTTGATGGACACAGAAATATTGTAGATTGGTTAGCTCATAGATATGATCCATGAGTATGCTAATATATTATATATCGTTTGACATTAATAATTTATTAGAGAAAATTTAAGCCTAAAAGTAGTCTCCTAAGGAAAACTAACAAAATAAGAGTTAAAATAATAAAATATGAGTTATGAATTTTTGGGGAAAAGGAGAAAAGTACTTAATTTTAATTACATTTTTAGCTTATCTTCTTATAAGTTTACTCAAATTTCAAGTGTAGACACTTGTTGGATGCATAATTATTTCTCACATTCAACAAGTACACATTATGTATACTTTTGAGAAGACCCACATTGATAAATTATCAGAATACATTAAAAAAAAAAGTGTATTTCAACATGCTTATTTAATGTAATACAACTTTTATCAATGTGGGTCTTCTCAAAAGTATGCATAATCTCTACTCTCTGGATATCAAATTTGATTTCACATCCAACGAGTGTCTACACTTGAAATATGAGTAAACTTATAAAAAGATAAGCCAAAATACAATTAAAGAAAATAGTTTTTCTTCTTTTCCCTCCAAAATATTTACATGTACCTCTTTTAAAATTTAAAATATTTTGATTGGTTTACATATTATAAAATGGAAAATATATGAAAAATTTATGGTCACTTTCAGGATGAAATTTCCTCCGATGTAATGGGTAAGATTATTGGGATGATGAGCACTCACAAAGTTTTTAGATTTGTGGAGCAAACTAAATAGATTAAATATTTTTTTTGGTAGAAATCTAAGGATACAATTTTGAGAAAGATTGTGATTTCATGTTATTTAAAATGCACATTTTAATCTGTAAATGGATTAAGCACCCTAAAAACCCTTGGCAGTAGAAATTTTCAATAAAAACAACTTCAATAATGATTATTGAAAGTCTGTACGAGATTTTGGATAAAATTAACAAAAAAAAGTGCATGGAAAAGGGTCATTTCTTTTATTAGTTAGAGAAGGATCTAACTTTGTTCATGAATATGTCAATATTTTTATAAATGGTATCCCGTTAATATTTTTTATTAGTAAAGTTTAATTGTTTTATGTTTTTATTTTTTAAAACTACAAGTTGATATCATCACCACCAATGAGCTCAGTACACCAAACTACATTTACTACATTCCCAATAACATCTCCCAGGGTTGGATATGGATTTGTGGTCGCCAATCCATTTATGAGGATCAACTATAAATAAAATATTGATATTAATTCTTTGAAATAATTCTATTGCCAAGTATTTTTCCATATTGGTGGTAGCCTTATCATTATGTGATTGATCTCACTGATTGGTATTCTTTTACCTACTCATTATAGAAGCAACAATTATGGCTGAGTCTCTTTCCTTTAGATTTAAAGGATAAATCTCTTACTCTGAATGATTAGTTGGTTCCCTCTAAGGCTATGCTGGAGTTGGAAGAATTGATTTGATGGTAAATATCATTTCTCTATTGTTGAGGGTTAACCAACCTTTTCCCTAAAGTATTCTCGAATCCTTTAACTCCCTTATGATCTTGCCATCCGTAAATTGTTTGTTTTGTACCTTAAAACAATCAGACGCATATTTTAAACATGTTCAAATTTTTAACAAATCCGAACATAAAAATTTGTATATTTAAAAACAAATTGATTAAATTCTTAACAAAATTGGTTAAAAACATATTAGAAAAAATATATAAAAAAACATTTAAATTACCCTTTTTAAATAAATATTCGTTAAATATATAATCATGAAAGTTTCATGGGTAGTAAATGAGCACACAATGAAAATACTCTTCATTAACAACTTATTTTAATTATAATTTATTATTAATAATTTAGTTATATTTGCAAAAAGAAAATTCCCCTATAATTGGAACCAATGTTATTTAATTATTAACGAAAATAATACATCCATCCCACCAAAACCCATTTAAACTAAAATTTTAAACTTCACGAGTTAAATTAACTCACTGAATTAAATGATTAAATCCCACTATCGAAATATTTGAAGATCTGTTTGGGAATATACTATAAATAGAGACGACTCAGCCTTTACACAACAAATTCATATTTTTAAACACTTAAGGAATATTTATTGTAGAGATATGTTTGATTTAATGTTAAAGGACCAAGATTTTAAATTTATACACATATAGATATTTAAAATCAAAATTTTAGAGTCTATTCTTCTTACAGGGCTTCTTCGGTTATATTATGACATAGTAGCATGGGCATGGATATATTGTTTATTTTGAGGATGATATAGAAATATGACTTTTCAATTTAAAAATTTAAGTTTAGAGTTTCTTTTTTTTAAGGTTTCCGTGGTTAGATTATATATAACATTAAGGTTTAAATGTCTTTTAAATCAAACGTATCTTTTGAATGTATTGATATTAGATTTACACTTATTAGATTATTATTTTAGATAATATCATTTTTTTGAGTCTATATAAATCAAATAATAATAAATATAGTATTGTAATTAAGATAAAATTTATTCTAAGAAGATGTTTTTTATATAAGAAATTTCTAATACCAATTAATTATATCAAGTTTCTATATTAAATTTGCAATTAGAATATAACTTTTTGAAAGTACTTAAGTTATGCTAAAAAAGAGAAAGCTGTTTTTTTTATCATAATAGTGTCAATAGCTAACTATGGGAGAACCCACACAATAATTAACTCTGAAGAAAAGAAAAGCAAAAATTATCTAAAACAACCATATATTTAAACATGTGTTATAACATATTTTATATAAAAATAATTTACTATAAATAAATACTTATATATATAATAATATAATTTTTTCAAAATAAAAAATTTAAAGATAAATGTCATTTCTTTGACAATATTTTATAACTAACAATTGTATCAAAAGTATAAAGAGAGGCCGATAGGATTATTAAATTGGAATTGTTGAATTTTTCTAGAAGAGTTAATTGGTTTGTGGAAAAACTTGTTTTCTTGGATTGGATCATTGTGCAATTACTTTTCTTTATATGTTTTGTTTATATCTATATTACAAGGAACATATTGAATGTCTTATTTCACTAAGGAGTAAGTTAATTATCCAAAATCAAGAAACCTCTATAGATGGCCAAGCATGTACGAAGAATACATCTCATTCATATGCAATACCAAATCCATCTTTTATTTTCTCTGAGTAAAATTTCAAAAGCATGAACACATGCCATTTCATATGCACAATAAACCCAACTTCTGAAATTTCAATGCTTGGATGCATCCCATTCATATGCTACAGTAAACCCATATTTTCCTTAAATTTCAATCCATAAACACATCCATTCATGAGCCATAACAGAACCACAAAAAACAAAACCCCTTGCCCTATTAATACATTATCTACTTAGAGAGAGGTAAGACAAAAGGACAACACTGTCTACAAATCCTCCATGTCTTTGAAGCAGATGAGGAGCGTCTCGTGACCCATTAATGCATTGTCTTCTCAAGAGTGCAAAGTAAGACTAAAGAAAATCACTAGCTATGAATGTTTCATGTCTCCATAAGGCCTTGATAAATCTTCGTTTATTTTGTAAATACAATAATTTCATTGCATTTTAACACTGTAAATACTAAAAGTGAGCCCATAAAGAGCAGATAATCAAGAAGGAAATGCTTCAATCAAAGACTAGAAATCAGGAATGGTGATTATTTTATAACGACCAAATCCACCTTCTAATAAAATCTTCTTCCATTCTTTCTCTATTCTTTCCTTCTCACCAAAACAATGCGCCACCATTACCAGATCAAATACTATAACTAAATTAGGATCTAGAACCGACTTCTCTTTCTGGCCACATTATTATTATCGCCACTTTTGTGATTAGAGTCCAACGCCACTATTTCAACAATAATGAGCTTCCCCGTCTTCAGGATCCCCTTCTTGCAGCTCTTCAGTATCTTGATACAGTCCTCGTCGCCCCAGTCATGCATGATCCACTGATGACATCGCACAAACAAATTGAACTAATTTCCTTTTCATAAAGTAAACATTCAAACTCTTTTACATATTGCAACAAACCATTGTAAAATAAATGAAAAAGAAATCATGATTGCATATAAACATAAATGTATTGCAGAGCAACCATGCCAAAATACATGAAATAAATAATGTTTCCATAACAGAATATAAACGTGGGAAATTGATACAAAACAAAATCGCCATAGGGAAGCAGATCCGCCCATGAAAATAACTAACATGACAATCCCAGAACTCTAAAGAAAAGAAAAGAACATATAAGAGACTCTAATAACAAATCAAGGGTTCGTATATACCCTCTCCCAGCAGAAAGAGCAGTTATTATTGTAGGGAAATTCATGCGTGCAGTTATAAACTAACTTGTGGAATTTTTTATTGGAAACTCGTCTTCTGAAAAAACCTGACGGCCATTCTGAAACTTAAGCGATGACTTTTAAAATTAGGTGTTTTTGCATTAAAAAACACGATTTAGAAGAAAAAAATTCACTGTGGAGGCATACCTCTTCGTCGTAAGCGTATTAATCTGCATTGAAGGCATCTGTTTGAAACGCCTCGGTTGAAGACATAATTGAGGGATCTAAGAAAAATTGACTTGTTTTTTATTTCATCCATTCCCGATGGTTTCGTAGGTTGCATTAATCTCCAGAACACCGGCCTTGCCTGTCCCACAAATCCTTAGGAGAGAAAAACTACTTAGTAGAGCAATCCAACTAAGAAACACTTAATGTATCTAACTTAATCAATATAAAACAAAATTGTATAGTCAAAACGTGCTCTCAGCTCATTCTAATTGAATTACATGACAACTCAACAAGTTCAAGACTTACCTTCATGAATATGTGTCCCCTGAGGGCACGGTTTCAAACATGTCTTCGCCCATGTGCTCCACACCTATTTACATACATTTATATGTATAAGATTGTTATGCATATATACCATTGATGAAGCAAAGGTGTTGTTAGTAACTTGGGAGATGGGGAGCAGTAGCCACAACATGAGGGAGGTTGTAGTTGATGCCTCTGATGGAAGCATAACGCCGCAGCATTACTTCGATTGTCTCCTATACAAGCCTAGCCTCTTGAGGCAAATCAAAGAATGGAAATCAAATTTCGAAAAGCTCTATGCAGAGCTTCAAACTGACATTTCTGTGTTTTAGAATGCTTAATACTAATCAGTGCTTGCCAAAAGCCAGGGAAGAAGAAGAAGAAGAACAACTAGTAGACCAAAGAAACGATTAACTCTGAGGCCAAGAGTGACATAAAAGAATGGGAAAAAGCAGTAAAAATATCTTCAAGAGTGACATAAAAGAATGGGAAAAAGTAGTAAAAATATCTTGCCATGTGCATATTTGGAAAAAGTAGTCACACTTCAAATCAATGGTTGAAAGTGTCTCACCTGACCAACAGAACAGGGTAAAAGTGTTGATGGTTGTTGATGCATAAGAAGGCCTATCGGCCTAATTAAGTTAATCTTCCTCATCTATATATATTTTTAAATATATGATAGTAATTTTAATATTTTTTCTTTAGTAAAATAAAAAAAAAATAATATTTTAAAAATTAAAATGTTTCTATTTATGTTAAATTTAATTTAGATGAAAAATAAAAAAAATAAAAAATTTCACAAATGGTGTAAATCAACTACACATACGTGTACCTTTTAGAAATTGTATTTCAACATATATCTAACTGCACTATGTACTTAAATGTAACCATTTCGGTCTATGCAGATTAGTATAACTGAAACAAATATGACACTTGTATAGTGAATGAAATAGATATGACGCATATTCTAGTACAAATAAAATAAATATGACACTTGTATAGTAAATGAAATAGATATGACATGTACGATCAATAAATTAATTTTACAAAGATTTAATTGATAGCAGAAAATTCTAGAAAATTGTTTTGCAATTAAGCAAATATTCCGTAAAAAAGATAGCAAAAAATTTTAGAAAATTGTTTTGCAATTAAGCAAATATTCCATAAAAAAAGATAGCAAAAAATTTTAGAATTTTTTTTTTTGCAACTAAACAAATATTCCATAAAAAAGTGTTTTTCAATTAAGCAAATATTTCATAAAAAAGATGTAACTACTATATTCCATAAAAAAGATGTAACTAGTATTTGCATAGGAATGTTAATGGCTTTAAACAAACAGCGGAGGGCCTTAAATAAAGCGGAGGGTCACCGATTTAAATTGAGGATTGATTTCACTATTAACTTACCCATCTCTACAATGTCAGCTCATAGAACCTAACCATAAAAAAGACCGCTTATACTTCATAAAATTTGAGAACATCCACCTAGTATTGTTAATGTACAAGGTGCTATTCTACCAAGAACAATGTCATGTCCACGTGTTCATTGAATATTTGTTAACATAATAGAACCTCCTCACCAATAGTATAATAAATAAGCTTGCCTTCAGAATTAGGGATAGATTTTTCTAAAGACAAACAAGTCCTCATGAATAGTGTAATAAATAAGCTTGCCTTTAAAATTAGGGATATAGTTTTTTAAGGCAAACAAACTACAAAGCGTCCCAAAAAATAAATCACACAAAAGGCTAAGAAATTCCATAACAAATGAATTTGACCGACTTTGGGAGTACATGCATGGCTCTAATTTATACCTTTAAAGTTTTTATTGAATAATTAATTTACGAAATTCCATAACAAATGAATTTGACCGACTTTGGCGGTACATGCATGGCTCTATTTTATAGATTTAAAGTTTTTATTGAATAATTAATTTACGAGGATATTCGTTTAATAATGATTTTTTAAAGTAATTTTTAATTATAAAAAAGTTGATTTTAAAGTTTATAAAATTAGTTTAATTAGATATATTTACAAATTAGAGATTAAAAATTAATATTTTTAAAATTATAAAATTAATATTAAATTAAAAAAATAAAATTAATATTTAATTTTATAAATATTTAATATTTTTAAAGTTTTATAAAATATCTGCATTAAATTTCAATATGATGTGACTTGGGCAGGTATAAATAATAATTAATGATAAAAATTAAATATAAATGGTGATAGATGTTACTAATTCTGAATAAAAATGACTGATAATAATTAAATATAAATTGTGATAGATTTTGCAAAATTCAAAATCCTAGTTTTCCCACATTGAACTGCCCATATGAGTAATTCACTGTTGACATGTAGCTCTTTTATCCCTCGATTGTTGACCTGAGCACGAACTTTTTTAGCTTTAATTTCTTCCACCATAGACTATCTCTGCTATTCCGGTGATGGCAGCTTAATTTCTTATAGGAATTTCCAAGACACTGCGCAGGGAGTTGAGGATGACACTGGCCACTCACTACAGATTACAGAAGCAAAGCTGCCGAGTCCTCTGAAATGGTTACCGAGTGGCCTGTTGCCATTAATTCGTTAAATAAGTAGTCGATTGCTGCCATTCATTCATACAGTCGCGTCTAACGAAGCAACTCCGAAACTTCTCCCTCCGTCTGCTCTTCCAGGACTTGTGCGGTCAGTCAACGAGAACAATATTAATCAATTAAAATAATAGTATAGAAAGTCTATTTTGTAGAATTATATTTCACTTTATCGCATTTGTTCTCTTACGTTTCGCAAGAGGCAAATTAGACTCATTTCCCTGGCCCTTGAGTAGTTTCATGGCCTATTTTGCACAGAATATGCCCCTTGCCAGATGCATCCATCTACATACCCATCCGCTACATTTTTAGCACTTGAAATAAAACCGATCCTTAAAGCAACCTTCCATCACTTATTGTTTTAGACTTGAAAATATTATTTTAACATTGATCATATTCCTTCATGTTTTGACCATTCGGATTCAACTTCTATTTCATTGTAAACATTACTATTGGTGAATATTAGTTAACAATAAAAAAAAAAATAATATATTAATTAATAATAGTAGTAATATTTTTAATTAATTATGTTATTATTATTTAATATTAAAGTTTGAAGTTAAATATTTTTGTTCACCTTTGTTTGTATGAGATTTTCTTGTTTGTATAAGATTTTAGTTGTGCTAAGTCTATGAAAGCATACATACTCTAGCCTTTTTGGTTTTGAACTTGTGACTTCTTACAATGAAACACATGCTCACTCACAATAATAATAATGAAAGCTTATTAATGAAATTCTGCATGTGATTGATATATGCCTTCAACATATATCAACCACATTTACTAATTTGGTTGTCCTAGTTTTAACAGAGATCATATTCATTCATCAACCACTACCACTTGAGCTACCCCATGCGGACATATATGTCTATTATATTAAACAAAATAATATTAATTTTTTTTAATGCTTGGCAAAACACCCACTTTATATTATATATATAAGGCAAACTTACACCAAATAGTTTTACCCGATGGCCTCAACTCGCCCCGAGGGGAAACCGAGTCTATTGGCCACTGGCCAACATTATATGCCATCCAAAAACAACTATATAACTATGGCAACTGACATAAACAACTGGAAATTTAAATGTTAAACAAAAGTATAGCATAGGGAGACTAATCTTTCTTGACATTCTGCTCCTCAGAATCTGAGGCTACTAGGGCAAGATCATCAGTAGTTGCTTTTGGCATTCCACAGAGCTCCACAATGCAAGGAATGTGTCGGTCTATACGGTCCATCTTGATGTCTTGTTTGTGCAGTTGAAATAGGATCTTCTCCATGTCTTTTTTGTAATTGGGAAGGCGCTACATTGTAACTGCCATCCCCACAAAACTTTTCTCCATTGCTTTGCCAAGCAGACTTTTCATAAGAAAATACAGGTACAGGGTGTGCTTGAGTTGTGTATTTCACCCTCGAGTAGTCACCGTGTCAGACACCATTACTCTCTAGACTATTATTTCATCATCCGATTCCATTTTATGTTTTACCTCGTCTTCCTAGTCCCCTATCGAATTTCGGATATCCTCATATGTTTCCTCCTTGTATATCATGGTGGCCTCAGCTATGAATTTCTCACCAGGATTGCGACCCCTATGGCCTTCCGTCCTGCTTGGTCGTTTGGTTTCCCGTGGGTCCGGGCCCTTGATGCCACGACCACGTCCTCATTTTATTGGAGCCATACACTGTTGTTTTGTGCCCTATAGACATTCCAACACTGTTATCTTCACCGTTTCATTCACCTCAACCCAAAACGACTGCACTAACCTTGCTTCTCTGCCTTGCTTGGCCTGTGACAAGCTACGATATCCCTGTGCCCACAAGTTGCCAGTGGAAGTGGGTTTTGAGTCGAGATCCCCCAGTTTATTACCATGCCTCTCTCCCTTGCCAAGGTGTTGAGGTTGGTCTTCCCCTTGCAGCCATAACCCGACCCTCAGACCCATCTAGAGCCCAGCATTGCAAGTTCTTTCAAACACGCAAGCCCTTCCCTTTGCCAACAATTTTCTGCCCAATTTTTGCTCGCCTCTCTGTCACTCATGCCACCTAGGGTCCCTAACTGCAGTCGTGTGACTTTGCATTGCCATTAACTATGGTTTGCTTAGACAATTGCCCACCCTGCTAGTATCCCTGCCCCTTGCCTACGTCTCTCCCTTGCCTCGCTTGGCTACACACAGTCCCCCAAGCGTGGCTTTCCCTTTAGCCCCCATACCCTCGGGTTGGCCATTCAGGTAGGATTTTGTATCAAAGATCTGCTCGACGTTAATCATGCCATAACCACAACTCTTGCTTGAAAGAAAAATAAATATAATGTAGAGCCAAACCATAGCTCCCCCTTGCCTTCCATAGTTTCTTGCTGGCTGGGATAAGCCCCATTGGTGTGGCCTCTCGCATTTTCCTCCTCCCTAGTGGAACTCCCACTGGCTCATGGAATTACCCCTTGAACCCGACTAGAACTTATTAATTAAACGAGGGCGAGACCAAACTACATACCAGTGAGCATTCATTTGCCCACAAACTTGGTTTCTTCGCCTCCCTTCCACTCTTCAATGCCTCCTATCTCTACTACACAATTCACCTTCCCAACACATCGAATACCTCTTCCCATTCTGCCACCCACACTTAATCCTCCCTCTGCCACCTTGCAAGCCCACTTCCCGTGCATTCAAGGCAAAGAGCACTGCACTCCCTACCTTGAGCATGCGGAGTGCCGCTGTAATGAACTCAATTATACTGAAAATGTCAACTCACGCCTCACGACTCTCGCCTCTGACACCTTCCCTCATCCCAATTAAGAGAATATTAAAATATTTTAACCACTAAATAATATTAAAATATTTTACCCAGTATATTTTAAAAATATCATTTTTTTTTCCAAATTTTCATAGTTGGATATATAATATATCTAAAGTTAAAATAAATATATGATGTGTCTAACTCTATTTTACATATGGAAGGAATTACATATCTACCTTGCAACAAATAACTTCAAACATAAATTAAAATTTCCTCAAAAATATTTTAATTGGTGTTAAAATATTTTACTTAATTGACGTAATTTTTTTATTGATAATGTTTTTTAAATAGTATATTTTGATAATTTATACGTTAATATATCTTTAAATAAAATAATATATGATGTGCAACTCTATGTTAATTATGGAAGAATTAAATATTTACTTGTATACGCAGTTACATATAAGTTAAAAGATAAATGAAAAACTTGTAATTGGTGTTAATATTTTACTTATAATATAATTTTCTTATGTTAATGTTTTTTAATAATATATGTAAGGGAAATGTTTTTATTTTTCATTATTTTCTTTTTTATTTTTTTTTTTTCATACCACTAGAATAACATAACTCTTTATAATGGAAATATATAAATTTGAAAAAAATCACATAATTTTTAAGCAGTGAAAATAAAAATATTAAACCTAATAAATTCTTTAATTTTATTTATTCATGAATCTTTAATAAATATTAAATGTTTTATTACATTATAATTTTTTATTATTATATTTAATAATTTTATTTTTAGATATCACAACCAATCACAATTCTTCAGATTTCATCTCTTCCTCATATTGAATCATAAAGAGTCTTTTAAAATAATTTTTTTTAGTTCTAATTGTTTATTTATAATTTTGTTTTGCTTTATTGCATCATAGTTGTTTAATGAATTTTTTGGACCATGAGGAATCACTTTTTATATATATATATGGACCCAAAAACTGTTTTCATCAATTAGGTAAGGTTTCTCTAATAAACTCAAAGCCCCATACCTATCAGTGGCTGTGCAATTGGTTGTTTCAATGGTATAATTTCGTTCTCTGTGGGATAGACTAACTCAATTTGTGAGCAATTCAAAGCAATACACTGCAGTAGCTTTGGGAGAACCCGGAAGGCTAGTGCGGGAGTATACCCTCTGTAGTTGCTTTTGGGTTGGAATTATTCTATCGATTACACTATTTTATTGAATTGTCATGGAAGAAGAGGTTGTACCTCTTTACGAAGCAAAAGGGCATAGAGGTAATTAAATATATAACGTAGAAAGTGAAAACATTCTGATAATCTGCGAAATCGACCCCATTAGGATTTCTCAAAGCAACGGTGATAATCCCAAAACGATCAAGATCTTTCTCCTCTCATATAATCAATGGACCTGGCGGAATTCTCCTCCCCGATGACAACTATTGCAGGCTGCAGTGCCTACTTAAATCTACACTTCTGCCTTCGTCCACTGTTACAGTATTTATGTCGTCAGTCAGCGTGAACAATATCCGATCAATTAATTCATGGTATAGAAAGTCGATTTTTATATGCAGAGATCGTACGTCTGCTCCATGGGTAGGTCGATCTTTTATCGATGGTTTCACGTTAATATTTTTAATTGAGCGTACAAAGATATATGTGTGGAGCAGGACGAGCAGGACAAAATGGGTTTTTTTTTCAAAAAAAAATATTGCAATACAGTTTTGAGCCATATTTTCATTATTTCTGCTGTTAAATGCAAATTTTGAAGGTTTAAATAGATTTATTATTTTAAAATTTCTTAAAATACTAGAATTTGTAGATTAAATAATCTAAATTAGGATTATAAAAATTTTCTACATGATTTTGAACAAAATTTAACAGAAAAAATGTGTGTAAAATGTCATTTTTTTAATTAGTTAGGCTACACAATAGCTTCATGGATATTATAAATGGTTTCAAGTTAATATTTTTAATGAGTAAAGTTTAATTGTTTTAATTTTTTTTTTTAATTATAATTGGGTGATATGATTAGGGAGTTATTTTATTATATATATTATATATTATATAATTATTTGTGTTTTCTGATATTACTTCAAAAAAGCAAGAGTACATCATGGGCATTTGGTTGCCCAAAAATACCTAAACTATTAAATGAACCAAACATATATTCCTCAATTATGATATAGACCAGAAAAACATCATAAACATTAAAATACTATAAGAGAAGGAACCTAGAACAAAGTCTAGAGCCAAGGCATTAGGCTTCACACCTCCGTCACAAAAATACCACAGAGTCAAGAAAGCCATAGTCAACGAGTAACAAACATTGAAGACCAACATAAGGAGCCATCCTCCTTTACCCAGAAATTCACACCAATCGCTGAGCATCATACCTATATTGCTTTGGAGACAAAAACCAACATTAGAGACTAAGACTTGAGACCCAAAGCAACAGTTTAAAACACATGGCCACAAACCATCTAAGTCACAATCATTTGTAGATAAGAAGACTACCACAAAGCTCATCAAAACCAATAGGGGAGACCGGAAATTTACCCACCTCCTTTCACACTTGCTAATCATTCTCTTAGGAAGAGATGTTGCCCAGAGCTCATGCACTAGAAAACGAGGGATCTATTTCCTGCCACCCCCCCCCCCCCCCCCCTCTGGGTCACACGATATGTGGTTATCCACATGCATCAAAGGGATCGCTATATTGTCCACACAAAACCTCAATTTCCTTAGAATTATCTTTACATCTTCAATAGAGGCGAAAATGTTATACTTTTCCACCTGCTTGTCTTTAGAACCAATCCCAAAAGTGTTTTCATTTTCCAATGGAGTGCCACTGAATTCAAGTACTACTTACACCTTTTCCTGGTATGGCCATGGTATGGAACCCAATTTGATATGCCTTCCAACAATTCTAACTATGAGAGAGATTGTTTCTCTTCACCTTTTCTAATCTCCATCTCATGTATCTCTTAATGAGTCTTAGGAGGAATGAATTAAAATAGGTCACCACAAAGTCATAAGTAAAAAGCATTGTTCCACATTGGATTGGATGAGAGTTGTCATCTCCTCCTCTATCGCTCCTCCCTCTCTACCTGTGCGGCATCGTAGAATCATAAGAGGCTTGTTTGATTTCCATGAAAGGTTTGTCTCTACCTATAAAGGGACAGGATAACTGACTTGACTCGACCCTGCTAAGACCAGAGTACCACCAAATAACTTCATCACAGAAACACCAGACAAAATAATTGATTTTAGATGAAGACCCACCAGACAAGGAGATGGAAAACTCCTTATCAACGAGAGACTCAACTCCCTTTAGCACTGATTACATCATTCATTACCCCACGACCAAGAAACTACTACGCTAAAAAGACTACATACCGTTAACCTAACTCGGCACACAATAGAAGGAAAGCTTTGCTAACAACGACACCTAAACAACCCTTTGACTCGAAACCTTGATTCCTACTTCCCTAAGAAGGGAACAAACCCAACTTCCAAGGCAAAACCGATTGCACAAACCCATCAAAAACCCCAACCCCTAGAATGCAAATCACAATCAATAATTGAGATGCTAAACCCAAAAACCTATTCTCCTACAAATACTATGCAAGGCATTCAAATTTAATGACCAATAGAAGAGCACAAGAGTTACTGCCTCCATACGCTAACAATAAATTCCCATTGAAAGCTTATGTCTTCTCACATCGGTGTGTTTGAGGAGTGAAACTCCCACCAGGAAACCAAATTATGGAGGCTCAAAACTCCATCAGTCCCTTCTAAAACAAGAACTCACCCCTAGAAAGACTTATAATATCACTATGCCATAACAACATGGGACTAACCCTCCTTACGAGAAACTCACCACTAACAATTGCTACTATACCACGGAGACAAAGAGGTGAGGGATTCCCTACTCCTCCATCCCAAATTACACAAATGCCTTTGACCTCCATCCCCATCAATTCATATCCCCTCGAGCAACCAGAGAAATACATGCTCATACATGTGGGATGCATACTCCTCTCGTCAATGGGGATTTATTCTAATATGGACAGTGAAAAAATGCATGCTCATACATGGGGGATAACAAGTGCATACTCCCCTCATCATTAGAAATTTATTCTAATATGGGTGCTAGACACAATGTTCGGGATACCAAATGCATACTCCCGATGTATTCCAATATGGGTGGTGGACAAAATGTCATGGTCCCACTAGACTTGTTCCTCTCTTCATAATATCTCCATTTAGAAATAATTTGGAGAGATCATTAATTTTTATTTTGTAAAATGTATTTTTAGATACATAAAAAAAATTAAAAAATAAAAACATCAAAGGCAACAATTTTTTACAAACTTGAAAACTATAATTTTAAATAAAACTGATAGAAACAAATATATTAAAAAAGGAAAAATATAAACGCTTAAGTTATATTTTTTTAATAAATAATTGGTGAAGGAATATAGTGCATAAGGCTTTGGATTGGTAAGATACTCTTTATTAAACAATGATAATAATAAATATACAATTTTAAGATTATTTTTAATTATAAAATTTATTGATAATTTTTATTAGTTTTGTAAAAATTCACCTTAAACTATAAAAAATTAAAACTTCACTAATTAAAATTAAACCCTAATTTAAAAATGGATAAATGGTTAGATATTATGGAAATTTTTAAATATTTCGTTGGGAGTATACTAAAAAATAGAGATGACTCATCCCTTCACGTAAAATTCATATTTCTGAGCATTTCAGGAATAGCTATTGTAGAGATATTTTCTATTTGATTCCAAAGGAACAAGATTTTAAATATATATACATACAAGCATTTAAAATCAAAATTTCAAAGCCCACTCCTCTTATAGGTCTTCTTTGGATAGATTAGTATAACATCATAATTTAGGGATCGCATGTCTTTTTGATCATTCGTTCTAAATAATATGCGTTAGAAATCTACTGAAGCCATCGTTTCAAATTATGCCATTCTTCTCAAAATAATGAGTCCGTATACACTAACTCATAACATTTAATGATAACAATAAGAAAAATAAATGGTAATGGACTATAGAACTCAAAATAAAATATATCTGTATACATTCGGTAATGATAAGGAGCGATAATAAAGAAAGATAAATTGTGATAGATTCTTCCAACTTCAAAATCATTTTTCCCCCACAGTGCACTGCGTTGCGTAGATGAGTAATGGATGGCTGTCATTTAAGTCTTTCACAGGCTCTTTATCAGACAGGTTTACGGAAACTGGGAAACAAGTTGCAAAAGGAAAACGTAACAAACAATAAGAGATATACAAAGTTGAAATATGTTGCAAAGAGGAGAACTTCAGATATAATAACTATAAGTGGAAATACATATACGAACTATAGCCTCAGCCATAACACAACAGGCTTAGGTCCATGACATCGAAAAGACTCAAAATCTAAGGGTAGGTGTTAACAAAGATAAATACATCGACAGACAATCTTGCTTGACATCTTATTTACCACTTTTCTCCCGAATTGATTCTATATGAAATCGACGCAGTCTCTTTATTTGCTCGAACTAACAATATATAGCATATGACGTAAACTTCACGGTTCATCTCTCAGTATCTCCCTCACTTGCCGACATAAGCGTGGATTTTTTAAGCTTTAATTTCTTCCGCCATGGACGATCACTGATACACCGGCGATGGCAGCTTAATTCCTTATCAGGCATTTCGAGGACACTGCGCAGGAGTAGGAGATGACACTGGTCACTCTCTCCAGATTACAGGAGCAAAGCTGCTGAGTCTTCTGAAGTGGTTGCCGAGTTGTCTGTTGCCATTCCTTCGTTAAATAAGTAGTCGCACGCTGCCATTCATTCATACAATCGCGTCTTACGCAGGAACTCCGAAACTTCTCCCTTCGTCTGCTATGCCAGGATTTGTGTCGGCGGTCAACGACAACAATATCTCATTAATTAAAATAATAGTATAGAAAGTCTATTTTATAGAAGTAATTTCCACTTTATCGTATTTGTTCCATTACTTTTCGCAAGAGGCAAATTAGACTCATTTCCCTGGCCCTTCAGTAGTTTCATGGTTATTCTGCACAGAATTTGCCCCTTGCAAGATGAGCCTCCTCCAGTCCCATGCGCTACTTTTTTTACCACTGGAAGTAAAACCTATTCTTAAAAGGTTACAATACGTATGCTTTATTACTTTTTTGACTTAAAATTATTATTTTGACGGAGATCATATTCCTTCATCTTTTGAGGATTCCGATTCAACTTTTACATCATTCAATTTTTATTTTTTTAAATGTATATAATAATTATTATTTTTAATAATAAAAACAATAGGATTAATTAATAATAATATTTATTATTAATAATAATTATAATGAAAGTGTATATTATTTACATTTACTAAGATGGTTGTTCTGTGATCGATATAACCTCTAAACATATATCCATAAAGAATATCAATCATCTTTATTAATGTAGTTATATTATTTTTAAAAGAGATCATATTGATTTATGTTTTGAAGATTAAGAAACAAAAATCTATATATTCATTATGATATTATAATGAACATAATTTTGTGTATTTATTGAGATCTAATTTTTATTTTTATTATATCAAAGTTTAAAGTGTACAACATTTATATGAAAGTCTAAAGTGTACAACATTTATCTATTTTTTTATATAGAAAGAAAAAGTTAATGCCATTTGTAATTAATTTTATATTAACATTAT
>APFE030062179.1:0-30423 GCA_000404065.3 Pinus taeda | reverse complement strand
CCAATCTTGAGAGGTCCATACTGGGCCCTACCTCTCCACATTCACATAGATGCCTTGAACAAAGCCATAGGAGCAGCCTTAGGAAAAGTTGAAGAGAAGCTACCATATGCCATATATTTTGTCAGTAAAATCCTATCCAAGGCAGAGTTCAACTATATTGTAACAGAGAAAGAGCTCCTAGTTGTAGTCCATTCCCTAAACAAGTTCAGACACTACATCACTGGTTATCAAACATTCATACACACTGATCATGCTGCAATTAGGTATTTGATGAATAAACTTGATGTAAATGCTTGTAACATTAGATGGTTACTTTTATTACAGAAATTTGGTTTGATCATTGGTGATAAGCCAGGTAAGGAAAATGTTGTTGTTGATTTTCTGTCTAGACTAGATTTGCCTCCAGGTGAAGAAGGAATGGTGGATGATCAAATGCCAAATGAACACCTTTTTTATATTTCAGTACTCTCTCCATGGTTTGGTGATATAGAAAATTACTTGTTTTCAACACAGTTCCTGCCACACCTATCCTCAAAAGAGAAGAGCAAGATTGTGAGGAAAAGCACCCCATTCACTTGGATTGGAGGCAAACTATTTAAACTTGGCCCAGATCATATTTTGAGGTGTTGTGTCATGGAGGAGGAAGTTTTTGACATCCTCCTAACCTGTCATGATGGGCCTTGTGGAGGCCACTTTGTAGCAAAAAGAATCGCCCTCAAAATTCTACAGGTAGGCTAGTATTGGCCCACTCTTCATCAAGATTTCAGGAGATACATCAGCCAATGTGACCAATGTCAAAGGATGGGGAAACCGACTCCAAGGGATGAGATGCCCCTAAAACCTCAAGTGGATTTCGAGCCATTTGAGAAGTGGGGCATGAACTTTGTGGGTCCTATCAACCCTCCTTCAAAACAAAAGTCTTACTTCATTGTGTGCATGGATTACTTGACAAAGTGGGTAGAAACAAAGGCAATCAATGCAGCAACAGAAAAAAAGTAGCTGCTTTTTTGAGGGAAAATATCTTCTACAAGTTTGGCTACCCAAGAGAATTAGTCACAGATAAAGGAAGTCAGTTTACCTCTAACTTGATTGAAGACCTGCTCACTCATCACAAGATTAAGCAAAGAACTTCCACCCCTTATCATCTGCAAGCAAATGGACAGGTGGAAGTCACTAATAGAGCTTTGGAAGAGATTTTGACTAAAGTGGTGGGCAGTAGTAGAAAAGAATGGGCAAATCGCTTGGTTGAGGCCACTTGGGCCTATAACACTACTTGGAAAACTACAATTGATTTCACACCCTATGATCTGGTCTATGAGAATAAGGCTTTGTTTTCCATAGAATTTGAACATAACACATTGAGGTTGGCAGCTCAGCCGGACCTAGATCGTAGCCATGCACAACAAGAAATATTACTTTAGCTGAATGGACTAGATGAATAGAGAATGTAGGCCCTTCTCCACTTAGAGGTAGTCCAACTTCAAAGAGAGGTATGGCATGACTGGCACCTTAAAGAAAAGAATGTTTAGCCAGGATATTGGGCATTACTATATGACTCAAGATATAAGGATTTCAAAGGGAAGCTGAGGACAAGATGGCTGGGACCATATACAGTGGAGAAATGCAATGACAATGGTTTAGTACTTATTAGGATAATTGATGAAGAAGCCATCCCCATGCTTGTCAATGGGCATCAATTTAAAATCTACAAGAAGCCCCTTTCTAAGCAGGAGTTCATTGAAACTCTGGATAAATCAATGCTAGTAGTGGAGGAGGCCCCTGTCTCCACTCCACCCACACCTTGAACATAAAAAAAAGAAATAAAAAAATACCCTTGGGTGAAAACCACTAGGAGGTTCCTAGGGCAGACACTAAGGGTGAAAACCTCGTGGAGGCACCCCAGTTATCTTAGACTAAAAAAAAAAAAAGAAAAAGGAAAAAAGAAAGAAAAAGAAAAATAAACCTAATTTCTGTTGGATCAATTGTAGGTTGTAGGAAGGTCATTACAGGTTAGGAGGATCACATAAAACAAAGACAAAGGTCAGCACTAGGATGAAAGCATCCCTCACAATCCATTCCTCCATTACCATTACACTTTCCTAAGATTTGGTCTCATTCAGGCTAAGATTTCACCTTCTACAGGAAGTTCTATGTCTTCTACAGGAAGATCCTGTAGAACCTACAGACAAGCCAAAATCGATCTTAGAAGAGGACCCGAAGGTTGGGAATCTGTCTATGAGGCCTATAAACCTCCCTGCTTCCATCCATCACCATATGTCACCCTTTTTCCATCTTTGTACACCTCCATTGCACTCATTTTTATGTCCCTGCATAGTCACACACAAAAATCTTGTTTCCTTCATGCTGCCAGCGAAAATTTTTAGTGTCAAATCTAAGTAGCATTTTTTCACTCACCATATCTAATACCCTCCATCTAGACTCCTTATCAGCCGAGACCCTCATCAGCAATGGTAACCCTATTCATTCTAGCTTGCATTCCAGGAGGAGAAGCAGCTACAGGACATCCTACAAGATTCTTGTAGCAGATGATCCCTCTGAAAGACATGCTCCAGAGACAGGGACAATAGAATATGGCATATGAAACATGCATGGAGCTCTACTTGAACATGTGAACATAAAAAACATCCCAAGTCGAAGCATGCAATGCACATGAAGCAACAACAAACGAAGAAATGGGTTCCAAAATCTGAAATCTTCATAACAAGGTCGTGACTACGCAGGTAAGTGCCTAAATTTATTCTTCAATTTCATAAATAATATTTCAAGGCTATGTGACTAAGGGAATGGTTCGGATTGAGTGGAATCAGTGGTCAGTGAACTGACCACCCTCGGCCAGTTACACATCCTCGTGGAATCCAAACAAGCCCCGTTACATTCAAAACTACCGATTAGATGTGTAGCCAGCACGTGTGGAATGTCAATTCAAGAAGAAATCGTTGGGTCTGGTAGTGGTGGCAGTGGATAATGGGAGGAAGGGAGGTGATGGCGATCAGATGACATTCAGAAACATTATGGTTGTGACATCAGATCAACCGTCTGATCTGGCCACCTCATCCCCTCACCACGAGTCATGCCTGCAGATAAAAGACCGCTTAGTTGAAACATGCACCACACTCTGTTCATTCTACACTCACGACATTCTCGACTGCAGTACACATCCACCACTTTCAGAGTAGTTAACCAATCATCCTCCACCAGTTTTTTTCCTGTTTTCAAAAATCTCCCACCTATCAGGCTCTACCAGAAGCACAGTTTCATTCTACAAGAGCCAGGAGATTTCTACAGGAAGGGTTCTACACGAAAGGCAGAGAATAGCTCTGCAAAAAGAAAACCCAGAATTTTCATCAAAATTCAAGTTCAAAACAAGGTAGGCTTGGGAAAACTTCTCTGTGCATGATTTGTTTGTGCAAGGTGGTGAATTGAACACGACATTAGAGTGAAAAATGAGAGTAAAAGTCTACCTATGTATTTCACTGAGTTTACCCAGTTTTTTCTCTGCATCCGAAATCTCCTCATCATTTTTTAAATTCTCCTGTAATGAAGATACATGAAGCAATAAAGGCCAGCCTATGTGTGTGTGTAAGAAAAATGACTGTGCATATCTATCTATGTGTTGAGAAAAGGACCTGTGTCCTTATCCTCTAATCTGTTTTTAAAAAAAAATTCTTTTCAAAACCATGAAGTCAAATTTAGGGTGGTAGCAGTTTAAAATAGGAGAATTATTTGCATTTGATATTGCAAAGAAGCACCCAGGACATTCCTTCTTGGGTTCAGAAGAAACTGAATTCAGCTATCCTCTGTTTTAATGATTGGCTATTTTTTCCAACTGAGCATTTTGTTTTCTGGTTGAAACATAAAAAGAGCACTCAACACCATGCTAGGAGGATTCATAAGGAAAGAACCCTCAGACTTTAGCAAGTTGCCCAAGCACCCTGAGGTGGTGGACCTTTTCACCTGGGCAAATTGGATATCCTTCTTTGACAGAATTTAGGGTTATGATGAGGAGATAACTGAAGAGTTTTTGATGTCCCTAAGACCACATTCAAAGACACATGCCACAGTTAGTTTTAGGGGTTTGACCCTAGAACTTACACTTGAGCTCATTAGTAGAATTACTGGTCTACCATTGGGGCTCCCTTGGAGCAAAGAGGAGAGATCATTGGGACAAATTTCTAAGAAAACATTTTTTCTACCTAAGGAGCATCCTGTAGAAGACAAAAATGAGGTTAGAAGGACAAGCTTGCCTCCTCTCTGGAGTGAAGTTAGTTATCAAATAATGAAGTATATCACATGTGAAGGGAGGTTTAGCATCATTAATGGATACCATTTCAGGTTGCTACATGAATTAAGGTATGCGATGGACTTGCCTCTAGCCAAGAAGCTGAGCATGCCATATTTCCTTCTTCAGTCCTTAATTGATTATAGTACAAAGATAAATTAAGGGATCCCAGATTAGTTTGCCCATGATGGGCTCATCAAACTGTTGGTGGAAGATGCTTTACACACCTATACTGTCCCCATATCTTAGGAAACCTTCAGAAATATGTCCAGGGATGATAACATTAGAACTTTGGCTGAGAATATCACCCCATCTAGCAGTGAGGAGGGGGAGTATACTAAAGAAATTGAAAATAATAATGATGAGGGAACACAAGACATTCAAGCAGAGGGAAAAACGGAGGAAGAATAGAAAGAAAAAGAAGGATTTGACAAGACTTTTGCACCTAAAATAGAGAAAAAAACAACAACAAAAACATCGAAGGAAAAGATGACACAGATTGGAAAGGAAAAGGCTAGGAAAGCCCAAAATAAGGTTGCCATAGCCAAAGTAGGCACCCAACAAGAAAAGGGAAAGACACACCCTAAGATATCAGTAATATTTATAGAAACAATGGACACAGAGATTTCTACAAGAGGTGAAGGAAAAGAACAACAAGAAGAGAAATCCCTTGAGACATTGGCAAGGGAGGCAGCAGTTGTGCTTGCTGCATTAAGCACACCTACAAAACAAAAAGGAAAAATAAAGAGGCAAACATCCATGTACTTTAAAGCCAGGAGAAGTACAAGGATTGAAGTGGGCAAACCCCAGCCACAATTAGAGGAATCAATTGTCATTGAGGACACAACCACTAAATAGAAAGAAGAGTCTCCTTCCAAGATATTTATCACCTATGAAAGAGGAAGCCCAAAAACCTCCACCTGGAGAGAGAGAATTAGGATGATGGACTCAAAGATAGCTCTACAGGAAGTTGAGACATCTCTACAGGAAACTCTAGCCAAGTTAAAAGAGACTGAGAAACTGGAGGAGAAGGTAGCCAAACAATCACAAGGAGAATACAAAACCAAGGAGATAATGGAACCAAGTCCTCAGCCTAGCTTGGGCTCATATTACAACTTGTTAGAGAGTGGGAAGATCATCCCACAGAAGTTTGTTGTACCACTTTTCTTTGCATTGGAACAAGAATGGGTTAGGACTCAAACTTGGACGAGAATTGCCAAATCCAAGAGTGTTGCAGACATAGGCCACCTGGAAGAATAGCTAAAAGAATCAAGAAAAGCGTTGGCCATGGTGAGGCACATAAAAAGCAGTAAAAGTGCCAAATTACAGGAGGAGAATGAGCTGCTAAAAAAGCAATTGTAGCTACAGGAAGGTCATAAGGAAGATAGGCCACTCATTTTGGGAGGGCAGTAGCAGCAAGAAGGATCTCCAGCAGACAAGGAAACAATCGAGAAACAACAGAGAGAGGAAAAGCTACAAGCTGATGTTGAGATGCTGACAAAACTACTCCAAGAAAAGGAGTCTTAGGAAGCAGAAGGAATACAGGGTTTAAAACAACAGTTGCAAGAAAAAGAAGCCCAAATGGCATGCATGGCTAGCTGGGTAGTAGAAGCCTTAGAATGTAGGCAACCTGCTAAGTCCTATGCATTATATATTAAATATCAATGGTTTCAATTTCAAATTAACACATTGGACCAAAGGGGCACCATTCCATTCCAGAATTACAATCATTTTATGTATTTGTGTGACAGTAGCTCAGCTAAAGATAAGTCCAAGTTAGTAGAATTATATTTACACAACTTGGCACTTCCAAACATGAATCTATGGGACCCCAATGCTGCATTGGGAGATGTGCAACTCATGACCATGGCTTCTTGGTTAAGCCATGAGGAAAAGAGGGTAGTGGAAATTCAGAAAGTTATGGACAGGGAGCTAAGTGAGCCACTCATGATCAAGGCAGAACGCGAAGATCCGTCATCTTTAGTATATGCCCATCAGCACCTTGTCAACAACCCTCAGGTTCTCCCAGACTACGTTGAAAGGCAAGCTCAGGCCATTGCTCACTTTGAAGACATGGAAGGACTGTTTGGTGATAACTGCATTCATGCTTTCACAAGGAGATGGAACACATTATCCCACAACATGAAAATAAGAGAGTACCACTCCCCAACTAGAATGAGGGAGGCTTTGGCAAGAGTGCCACTTTATAAAAAATCAATGCAAAATCTGAAGGCCAACTAGATTGGCCTAAAGATCAGTCCTCCATTACTTTTAGGACTACTAGAAGGGGTCAAAGAAGAAGAACACAGGCAATGGAGGAAGTGGAGAGAAAGGCAGGGTTTCATGACCGAGAAGAGGATGTCACCTTAGAAGCCTGGGATGTTAGAGAGGCAGTTAAAGCAATCAAAGATGATGAACTGGATTAGTTGCTCAGAGGATGAGCAACACATTCAGTAGGGGGGCAATGATGAGCCCCAAAAATGGGTAACTTTATGGGCTCATTTTGCCGATTATTCTCGATTAATCCACCATTCTTCATAGTTTCACGCATGCTTTTGGATATATTTATGTTAATTGAATGAATGAGAATAGTCACTTGACCACAAAGTCTAATATGTGCTTACTGCAGATTTTTGGACATCTTTTGGACCAAGGTTAGGCATTTATGAGCAAGCTGGTAGCCAAATACAAAGGAACAAGGTTGAGGATTTGTAGGAGGGGTGTCTGTCACACTCAATGGCCCCTTTCTCAAGTTCTCCACCATCAGCTGGAAGTTCAACAACCCACCAAAGATGATTTCAAGGGACAGCCGAGCAGGTTTTGTGAAGTGGCTGATTAACTGCAGTTCTGGGCAGCCAAGCTCCTAAATCTAAGGAGGACTGTTGGGAGTCCTCGTGTTGCATAAGTAGGAATTCTTCAAGCCTTGGTAGTTTAGCTATTAAACAGTTGTTTTTCAGCCTTTAGTGCAGCTTTGCATTTCAACTCATTTTCGAGCTCTTGCTGTAAACAGTTTTATGACATGACTATTATTTTTTTAGTAATGGAGATGAATTTCGGTTTGCACCAGCTTTGAGATTTCTTAGGAGGTTGTATCTCTTGGTGTTGGGCTCAACCGAAGTGCCAATACCTCATTTGTGTACTTTTATGTGTTTTCTTGCATTCATAGAATAATTTCTGTTGTTTAGGTTAAAATCTTGCTTTGTTACTTAGGTTGTTTTTGATGATTAAGATAGTTTTTCATGCTTCAAGTTGATTTGAAAGTTTGGTAATAGAAAATATCTACCAAAACACCATCAAGAATTCCTTGATCTCATCTCTCCCTCCTTGGGACCATGAGCTAAGACCAAGGCATACTTGTTGCCACAAAAACACCATTTTTTCCTTCCAATGCATTTGCTAGTGTTAGATTTTAAGTTGGAAAAGTTGATATCAGTTGTGCTTGCATGTTTAGATCTATCCTTGCTTAGTTTCAATATCTATCTTGTATGATTTCCTATCTACAAACTTTTGTTCATCATGTTTCTGGTTCTTAGGTCAGATTAGGTCAAAATAGATAGATCTCTATTTTTTCAGTCTTTGTTTGATCGGGTTTGGAAAATAGTGTGCTAAGCACCTATAATACATCCGTATGTACCCTTCCTCCATCACACAACCTGTTCTAGCCCCTAATCCAAGATTCCTTCCCTTCATTTGCCACACTTTCCCAATTTTCCTTAATTTCTACATTTTTGTGCAACATTGCTCCCTCCATCCTTGAACAAATCCAACCACCTTCATCACTCCTTAGCTTCATTTGCCAGGTCCTAGACCCCTTAACATCGTTATACATCCTTAATTTCCACTTTCCCACCATTATTCCACCATCAACCCTCTAAAATCCTCTTTCGGCCTGTTCTTGTAGAACTTCCTGTAGAACCCGTGCATACTTCCTATAGAAGTTCACGCGAGCAGTTTTTCGAGATCTGATCAATATGGAATTCTCTAGAAGGGTGCTAGGGACCCCTTAGGCCCTCTTCTCATCTTCCCAACCTTCTACAAGCACCCACTCCATTTCCTTTCTCCAATAAACCTCTGCACAGTCAAAAATAGTTAAAGCACATGCATAATAATTCTGCAAAATTACTCAAAAATACAAAAAGATGTTTTTTCCATATTCTCCTTCAAAAGTAGATTAGTCACATGCATCTTACCTTTCCAAGAGTTAGTAGCATGCATTTCCGCAACTTTCATCTCTTTTCTTGCACTAGTAGGGTTAGTCGGTAAAACTAGGGTTTGCTAGGGTTTGCATTTCCTTTCATCTTTCAGTGTCTTTCTGCAAGTAGATTAGCCTCTCTGGAGTTATTTTTTGTTCATCACAGTTAAAATCTTCTTCTAAGAACTCATAGAAGTTGGCTTAATCTCCTAGAAAACTCGTGCCAGCTGATCAAGTGATAGCCTGTAGTGAGAGCTAGTACTTGTGCATATAGCATTGTCGCTTCCAAGTTTGTTATGAACAACCGGGTTGATAAAAGTAAATAGAGAGCCCTAGGAGTTGCAACATCACTGTTGCAATATTGGAACCCACCACTATACATGCGGTTAAACCTCTTATTAAAATTACACAACAACTCACCATTTTCCCTCTTTAAATTCCCAAACTCAGTGTCGTAGTAGAGTAGATCCTTCTTATCCCACCAATTCTTTAGGAATGCGTCATCTAAAGCCTCAATATCTGTTATAGAATTTGGGGTTGGCTCTCTAAACCATTTACTTACATCTCCATCTCTTAGAAAATTATATATTACGAAGCAATGGAAGACATAAAATATTGCAGAAATATAAACACAGAAAATGCATAAAACAAGAGAGACACAGATATACGTGGTTCACATAGTTTGGGCTACGTCCACGGAGAAACAGCCAGTCCTTCTTTTATCATATTATCCAGCAAACTAAAGAGATACAACTTATAGCAGATCCATTATAATACCCTCTTCGTTCTCAATCCCCTCTCTCTTCCTCACTCAGAATATAGATATGCATAGGCGTAATACAATTCCCTCATATATAGTGAGGGGTTGCATTCTAAGGAAAAAACCCTAAATTAAACATAACTTCTATCGTTATATCATTTTCCTAATGAACGGCCCAAATTGACTAGAAATTACTAGAGTTTTACAAGGAAAATTTACATCTATTTTTAGCTTTGGGGGCGCTACCCTCGAACCCCCTTCGAGCGACCACTGGCCCCTAGGGGGGACAAGTCCCCCCCGAGTGGAGGGGTGTATGATGTTCCTGGGGTATACATTTGGCTAAAACCTTTGAATACAGAAGATAATTAGGCTCCACACACAACAATCTCCCACTCCAAGACTGATTATAGAACCTCCATCGCTGCTTCATCTGATAGACAATGACTCATCTTTGGACCTGGATGTTTCTCATCTTCTTCAACGTATTTGAAGAAGAAAATTCTCAGTTTCTCCCTAGTTACAACTTTTGTTATGATATCTTCAGGATTCTGGCTAGTGTGTATTTTTTCCAGCTTCAATTGTCCATCTTCCAATGCTGACCGTATGAAATGGTATTTGATCTATATATGTTTAGTCTTGGAATGAAATAAGATGTGTGGCACTCTGGGTGTCACTGTATAACCTGTCCAACTCCTACTTCTTACCCAATTCATCTAGAAACCTTTGTAACCAAATCATTTCTTTACTAGCCTCTGTAGCAGCAACATACTCTACTTCTATTATTGAAAGTGCAACAACACTTTGGATTTTTGAAATCCAACTGACATTTGTTCCACCTACAATAAATATATATCTTGTAGTGCTCCTCTTGTTATCTCTATCACCTGCCATATCTGCATCAACATATCCCTGTAGAGTAATGTTTGAACCACCAACGCATAATGCTTGATTTGTAGTACCTCTCAAATACCTAAGAATCCACTTCACTGCCATCCAATGTGCTTTTCCTGGATTGTTCATGTACCTGCTTACAACTCCCACTGCATGTGCAATATTAGGCCTTGTGCAGACCATTGCATACATTAAGCTTCCAACTACTAATGCATATGGAACTTTAGAAATATGAACCATTTCTTCTTGAGTATTGGGACACGCCTCCTTACTTGATTTGAAATGTCTAGCCAAAGGTATACTAACTAGTTTTGCATTCTAAATATTAAATATTTTCAACACCTTTTCTATGTACTCACTTTGAGACAATGTTAATTTGTGATTCTTCCTATCTCTAGTTACTCTCATACCAAGGATTTGTTTTGCAGCGCCCAAATCCTTCATTTCAAATGAGTTTGGCACTTTTCTTTTGAGCACATTTATTTCTTGCATGTTAGAACCTACAACAAGCATGTCATCTACAGACAATAACAATATAATATAGCTGCCATCATTTTTCCTTTCGAGATAAACAAAATGATTAGAGGGACACCTAGTATAACCTTGTTCAGACATAAAACTATCAAAATTTAGATACCACTGCCTTGGAGCATGTTTTAAGCCATAAAAGCTCTTCTTCAATCTGCACACTAGCTTCTCCTTCCCTTTTACCTCATATCCTTATGGCGGCTACATATATATCTCTTCCTCCAAATCCCCATGGAGAAAGGTTGTCTTCACATCTAACTACTCAAGATGCAAATCTTCAACTACTACTAGACTTAGAAAAGTTCTTATTGAAGCCATCTTCACAACAACAGAAAATATCTCATCAAAGTCTATACCCTTTTTCTGTGCAAACCCTTTCACCACAAGTCTAGCTTTATACCTTTTTCTACCTCCATCTTTTTCCTTCAACTTGTAAACCCATTTATTCTACAATGATGTTTTACCTGCAAGCAGCCTGACTAAGTCCCAAGTTTGGTTATGTGCTAAGGAGTCCATCTCTTCTTTCATGGCTTGCTCCCACTTCTTCCTGGTTTCTACATGCACTACTTCTTCATAACATTCCGGTTCACCAGAATCAGTCAACAATACATAATATAATTAAGGAGACTATCATTCAGGGGGTCTACTTATCCGGGTAGATCTTCTAACACCACTTTCAGGTCTCTGAAGTGCTTGTTTCTATTATGATTGTTGTTCTAGCTATTGATCATTATGATTTTTAGGCACCATCACTTTTCCTATGATATTGTCAAGCACTGTGTATTCTCTGTTTTCTTTTTCTCATTTCTTTTCCTGCAACTGATTCTTATACAAGACCTTTTCATTGAATATTGCATCTCTGCTCGTAATGATTTTTTGATTTTCATAATCATATAAGCAATAACCAAAATCATTAACACCATATCCAATAAAGGTAGATTTCTTTGATTTTTCCTCAAGCTTTATTCTATTTTCTTTATTAATGTGGACAAAGGCTTCACAACCAAAAGTCTTTAAAAATGAGTAGTTTACCCTTTTAACTATCCATGCCTCCTATGGAATACCACCATCCAAGGAACTTGAAGACCCTTTGTTTATTAGATAGACAAAAATATCTATAGCATCTGCCCAAAATTGTAAAGGCAATCCTGCATGCAATCTCATGCACCTTGCACATTCCATGATCATCCTGTTCATCCTTTCTGACACAACATTTTCTAGTGGTGTTCATGGAACTATCTTCTCTCTGCAAATTCCATTCTCTGAACAATACCTATCAAACTCTTTGTTGCAATATTCACCTCCATTATCTAATATGAGACACTTCAACCTTTTCTTGAAAGTATCAAATACATTAGATTTATTTCGAATACAATAAATCCAATTTTTTATAGTTGCATCATCAATAAAAGTAACATAATAATGAGAGCCACTAAGAGATGATACCTGAGCAGGTCCCCATACATCTATATGCACAAGCTCTAATTTTTCGCTCTTCTTTTCTTTCCCAACTCTAAGGAATTTGACTCTCTTCTATTTTCCATAAACACAATTCCCACAGAAGTCCAAATCAACATTCTTCAAACCTGGTAACAAATTCCTCGAGTGAAGAATCTTCATCCCCTTCTCACTCATGTGTCCGAGCCTATGATGCCATAATGCTGCATCTGCTCTATTGGAAGTTAATGCATTAACAAAGTTAGAAATACCATTGCATAAATACAATGTACCAACCTTTTCATCTTTTACTATTACTAGGTTTGCTTTGGTGACCTTCCAAGCTTTATCTGTGAAAATTGTCACACAACCTTCACCGCCTAATTGCCCTGCTGAAATTAGATTTTTCTTCAAATATGGAACATGACTTACCTCCTTTAGTAGCCATTGGTTTCCATTCCGCTATTTTACAAGAACCTTACCGATTCAAACAATTTGATAGGTTTTATCATCACCCGAATGGACTTGTCCAAAATCTCTTTGAACATAGTCATAAAAATATTTCTTATCAAGTGTGGCATGGAATGAGGCCCCTGAATCTACCACCCAGGAATCAATAATATTTTAGAATGAAAGAATCAATGCATCTTGTAATGCCTCACCTGTCACATTTGTTTCATGATTATTTTCTTGTTGTGCATCTCCTTGTTTCCCCTTTCGAGACTTGCAATCTTTCTTCAGGTTTCCTTTCTTCCTACATTTTCAGCACACTATCCTCAATTTGGACTTGGATCTTCCTTTTCTTGACTTGCTATGATATCCTAGGCTCTTTCCTCTTTCCATTTTTCTTCCCCTAGAATTTGCAGTCAAAGCATTACCTGATGTCTCAGCAGAGCTTTTTCGTCACATTTCGTTGTTAAGGATTGCACCGACAACATCATCAAACCTTAAAGTACTAGATCTAGAGAGAGAGTTACTAATGTACATAACTAATCCATTCCAACATTTTGGCAATGAGCATAGAAATAACAGAGCCCTAATTTCATCATAAAAAATTACCCCTACAAAGCTTAACTGACTTGTAACTATATTAAAATCATTTAAATTATCAACGACAAATCCACCCTCTCACATCTTCATATTAAATAAACTCTTCATAAGAAATACCTTATTTGACACTGAGGGTTTTTCATATAGTTTGGCTAATGCCGACATTAAACCCTGTGTTGTCGTTTCCTTTGAAATATTAAATGCTACCATTGCTGCTAGGAATAGTCGTATTGTTGCAAGTGCCTTTCTGTCGAGAATATCCCATTCTATGTCTGTCATGCTCGCGAGCTTCTTTGTCTTTCCACTCAATGGTAGGTACAAATCTCTCTGATACAGTTAATATTCCATCTGCATCTTCCACAGTTGGTAGTTTTGGCCATTAAATTTTTCGACCCTAAACCTACCATCTTCCGCAATTGCTCCCACTCGAACCAGAAATCCTTTTCTCCTGTGAGTTTATTAGTTAAATATACCTTCGGATCTAATACTAGTTGTTAGAAAATTATGTATTACAGAGCAATGGAACACATAAAATAGTGCAAAAATATAAACACAGGAAATGCATAAAACAAGAGAGACACAGATATACGTGGTTCACCCAGTTTGGGCTACGTCGATGGAGAAACAACCAATCCTTCTTTTATTATATTATCCAACAAACTAAAGAGATACAACCTACAACAGATCCGCTGTAACACCCTCTTCATTCTCAATATCCCCTCTCTTCCTCACTTAGAATATAGATATACATAGATGTAATACAATTCCCTCATATATAGTTAGGGGTTTCCTTCTAGGGCAAAAAACCCTAAACTAAACATAACTTCTACTGTGAGATCATCTGCCTAATGAATGGCCTAGATTGACTAGAAATACTAGACTTTTACAAGGCAATTTTACATCTATTTTTAGCTTCGGGGGTGCTACCCCCAAACCATCGCCGAGAGACCCCTGGCCCCCAAAACCCCACGTGGGGAACAAGTCCCCCCCTCACCCCCCCGCATGGAGGGTGTACAGTCTTGCTAGGATATACATCTAGCTAAAACCTTTGAGCACAAAAGATAATGAGACTCCACACCCAACACCATCTAGGCTTTGGCCAAAGAGTCTCATCCACACATCATCTTCACTAATGTCCAGGTTATCAACATTGCTATAGAATGATTCAGGATGTTCCTCAACTATAACACCTTCAGTCCCAGTTAACTTAGGCATATACTTCTGATATTCTCCAATAAGCATGAAATTCACATGAGTGGGTAGTACTAAAGGTCCATACCTAGCCACTATGATTCTTTACATTTTGGTAGGTGCTTTTGGTCCTCCCATAACTGTGGTGGCTACAAGGGTATTGGAAGTCTGAATGACAGAGGGTTGAGGAGTGACTAATAGGATTAAAGATGTATGATGGATAGGAGGAGAGGTTTCCTTTGGGCTTACAACAAAAGAAGAACCTAGAGAATAAGGAGCTCTATGACTCTCTAAGATTTTTTATTCACTTCTAGTATTAGATGATATATTATCAACATGCATTTGTTCTATTACAGGATTTTCTTGAAGAGGTATTAAATATTGTTTAGAACTACCTGAACCTGATGCTCCTTTCTACAATGCCTTTCTTTCTTTGATGATTCTTTCAGGGTCAAGTACTGGGTCAGCTTGTGCTTTTGAGGATTTCTTTGAGTATGCCTCACAAACTGAGCTAGCACTATAGAGTGGAGTCACCAAGAGGTACGTCCTTCAATAGAGTCGCTAGATAGATGATTACAACCGAAAAGGTGTCCAAACTTTGTATATCATCAAAGTTGGATCTGTGTCGTCCCCCAAGGAAGCTAAGCTTCAGTATCCTCTCCCCAGCAGTGGTGCCAATTATGTTAGCACTTCCTAGGTTGTTGCTTGGAGATGCCTGGTAACATATAAATCTTCAATATTGTTCTCTAAACTATTGGAATGGATTAACGTTTGAATCAAGTCAGATGATTGTTTCAACTCTGTTTTCATTCAAGACATGCATGAACACCCTCAACTTGACAAGGCTTTAGACCACTAATGCTCAATAGTTTATAGATTTAATTGATAGATGGGGAATATTGACTGTACTAGCAAATGCATACATAAACATATATGAATGGCCAACTACATAAAGTAAATGAAGCTTGCAAATCTAATTTATCAATGCAATGATAAGATGAGAATTATCTAGCATTAGACACAGAAGAAAACATGAATAACCTATCCAAGTGCGAGCTTAGAGTAGAGGAGAAGATGGCAATTGAACATCTAACAGCAAAAGAAGCTTGTATTACTAGAATGAAGATGAGACACTGAGAAGAACAGAGTATTCACAGTGTCCAAAAGTTGAGCCCTTGTTCCTTCTAACTTTCAGCCATTTATAGGCATTTCACAATGCTCTCGGGCTCTCTAAGGCTCGAGATATCTTAATCTATCCCTTGTGGCTTCTAACTGCTTGATGCCATAATTAGAAAAGCATGAGCATAGGGGCTCTATTTCTAACAAACACAATGACCAAATTCTGGTAATTTTGCCATGTTTTTAGGTGGCTCGCTCGTGCCAGCAACGATCCATGACCATTTATGTTGGTTCGGCTACATCATGTTATTGTTTTTCCCCTTTTGACCATGCCTTCCATTAATTCAATTCAACTGTCTGACTGTCACAAACACTGACAAAGGCAACAAAATTCCTCCCGATGTGACTGATGGGAAGTGGGGTACGGGGGCATATGGGTCATTGGATTGAATGGATCGACGATCAAGATGGTGGTCAGGTGGCAGAGGGTGAACTACGGTAATGGTGAACAAGAGCCATTGAATTGAGGGAAATGGACGGAAGAGATCGAAGGCAAGAGGCTTGAATTCATGGTGGGAGCGGAATAAGTCCGAGCCATCAGATCTTGGATGAGTAGATCGAATGACTATTGGGCAGAGGAGGTGCTCTAAAGTTAACACCCGAGAGAGTTTTTACCCAAGAAGGAAATGGTTTACATCGGTCGATCATTGGGTGGTAAGTGGTAAAGGTCGGAGCCCGCCCGATGCCATTCATCGGGCACCACATAGTGGCAGAGGAGAGAGAAGAAACCACCTTTATCGGGTGGGTATCCCTCTCGCTTATTGCCTGTGCGATATGCATGATGGCCATTAGATCTCGCAGGAGTGATCTAAGGACAAAGATTGATCGAGAAGGTAACATTGGTTGCGAGAAGTGTGGACCATCTAATCAATGGGAAGATCGATGGCCATAGAGGTACAAGATGTCCTCAAGAAATATGAAAAGGGTGCATATGGGCCTGAAGATAAGGTTTTCAAGGCAAAAAATGGGTTAATTCACGTAGGGCCAAGGCAAAAGTGGGTTTCGTGATGATGTGAGGGTCAAGTTAGGACATGGATGGACATGAATGGGAGTGTAAAAGTGAGGAAAGTGGGGTGATGTACACCAAAATAGACCATTTCCTTCCTTTAGCCTTCAAAATAGCAGTGTTGCACCTCAGGGCTAATAGGGTGAGTGGTTAATCCTTCCCCTAATGATTTGTTGTGTACAGGGTGTGTGGTTTAGCCTTCCCCTAGGATACCCCTTGCGACATGTAGGCAAGATGAGTGGTTCATCCTTCTCTTATTGAGACATTCTACCCATGCAATCTAGGACTCATGGGAAGTACCTCTCATCTGGCCAATGAGCAGGGAAATGAGGATAGGGGCCATAGTAGTAACAAGGGATGCATCGTGATACTATCGTACAAATATTGATCTTGGATCAATGAAACTGACTTCAGGTGAGTATGAGTGGTTTGAGACACTGTTGATATTGATTTGGGATCAATGAAACTGACTTCAGGTCAGTATGAGTGGTTTGAGACACTCTCTTGACATTGATGTGGGATCAACGAAACTGACTTCGGGTGGGTATGAGTGATTTGAGACACTCTATTTTGATATTGATCTGGGATCAATAAAACTGACTTCGGGTCAGTAAGAGTGATATAAGTCACTCCCTTTTGGAACTGATATAAGATCAGTAAGAGTGGTATGTCGCACTCTCTATATATGGGACTCACTACAACTCAGTAGAGAATGGTACGAGACATTCTTGAACAATTATTCTTCTTCATGGTTTAGTAGAGTAGACTAGATCACAAAGAAGTAGTGCAAGGCACTGTAGGCGAAGATAGTATAGTCTCACAGATGGATCAACTAATATTTTTCTCGGATTCCTCTCATAGGGAGGTCTAGGATTGATCTAAGGATGATCCAATTTTGATAATTATTCATGGACATGTGAATTTATTTGTGTTCTGCAACAATTCACCAAGGTCAGCCAGTAACCAAACAGCCCCCACTTGTGCTCCATGTTTTAGTATAAATACAAGTCCCTTGCAAGTCATTTGGACACACTTCACTCTTCATTTCTCTCCAATTGTTTTGGGTTCTAGTGGAAGAGAAGTCTAAGAGGAGGAAGCCTTAGATGCACGAGGAAAGGAGACTAACAAGGAGCCCTAGCCACAGTCTCACCACAGTCAAGAAGAGATCTAATACTACCCTAGAAATAGTCCTAAAGAAGGTGATCTAACCGCCATTCAATCAAGGCAACAAGCTCATCTTTTACATGATAAAATCTTGTCAGATACGAGGTCAGCCTTTTACCCTTTAACATCTTGGTGGACTTCAACTTATCCTCCAATACCAATACCCAGTTCTCGATCCTATTTTGGAACAAATTTTGAAGAGACCCCACATCTCATGTGCAATTTTCTTCCAAGAGACCCCACATCTCATTTGCATCCCTCACACTACCATCCAAATCTTCCCATATTTCCAGTTCCTTAGGGTTGGCTGGCTTCTTGATCTCTTTCTCAGCAGAATCCCAGATCTTGTTAACCTCCACGATGAACTTGATCCTTTCATTCCATGGACTATAGTTTTAAAATCCATCCAACATGTACTCATATCAAATACCTATCTGCAACTTCGACATTGCAATCAACCCTTCACTCATAATGTGACCAAGTCCTCTCACGTTGTACTTTGTTGCACATAACTCTAATTTAATTACTTCCAAAGTAGCTCAGGCACACTCTTATACCACGTTGAATTTTCCAAGAAGTTGATTCTAGATTAGAGTGTTAAAATCACTCACACTAATCAACCAAGAATCTCAACCATAAACTACTTTTCACAACAGAAATATAAAGTAGTAAATCACATATGCACAATATACATAGTTTTAAACAAAATTGTACAATATTATACAATCCCAATATTTTCTATATTAAACCAAATTCTTAATAATACAATCGTCTATGGTAGACTAGATACAATGACAAAATTCGTTGCAGCTTCTAATTTGTATCTCATCTTGTTATTCCTTCTCTTGTGTACTTCTGACTAGAAGTTCCTTAGTCTATCGAGGCATCTACACATCGGTAATCCAAGAGGGATGCCTCTTATCGCTGCTGCAAGTCACATCTCATACAGTGAACACGAGCTCATCAAATTTCTCTCTTGGTAGGCCTAATTCCTGAGCTCCAGTCTGTTAATCTAGCAATCACTTTCATCCAAGAAAGTGCTTCACATAAGGTTGCAATCCTTCACCCAAACATGCACCTAAACATCCTTTCTGCTGCTTTGGGTAGCCAAGACGCTACCCTCCAATAATATCTATGACACCCATTGAAATCACTATGGAATTTGTACTAATGAAGGCTTATGGTCACTCAAATAAGCCTCCAAATTGGCTCCCACTGGAAGCTAGAAAAATAACCAAAATTTGTCCAAAAACATGGACCCAATACACTTCCAACTATTTCTCCAAGTTGGCTTTTGTTTCTTTCACCACAGTGACCTATTAGGGAACCAAATAGTTATTTAACAACCCTCAACCAACCATCAAAACAAACTTCAAAAGTTGTGCCCTTCCCTTGTCAATACACTCTACCTCCACATTGTTATATAGGGGTCAAACACTCCCCCAAATAGTCCACGCAATCATATGTCTGTGGAGTTAGAGTCTCTCAACTACCAGAAGTAGCTCCCAACTCTCCACATAGAGGTTCCAGCCACTAAAATACCTCTGAAACAACCCAATTATGCCTCTCCTTATTACGGGCCACGTTGCCCAAAACTTTGCACCTAAACAATCCATGAATTATCCCTTAACAATTCCTTCAAACCACATGCAATCACTTCAAAGAGTGTGGCCGAGTCACGTAATTTTCTGTGTTTTCTCAAACCTCCCCCATGTTGTCCTATGCTCCTTTAATGTGGCTTCTAGGTCCACAAAAAATTTTAGAGTCTCCCTCGGTGTATTGCACTCACAAATGGATGCATTTATCACCCTCATATCACCTTCTATATATACAATAAAGAAGCCCACAAGTTTCCATTTTGCTGGTTTTCCCTCCAAATCATGAACCCTAGGGTTTGGAGTACCTCCTAAGATGCATAAACCAACTTGATGGACCCATACAATCATGGTGCATGAGCTAGACCATCTTCGAAGAAACTCTTAAAAAAGCTAAAGGGAGACTTAATGAAATCTATAAGATGATTATCACTAGAAAAACATTAAATTACGTGTTAAGTGATGTAAAAAGTTTCCATCTTAGGGAAACAAAATATTGGAAGAAAAGAAAATGGAACAACTTATCAAAACTGCTAAGATATTTGAAAAAATTGTTAACGAAAATTTATGTGTTAATGATCACAAAAGTGAGTCTATGTAGGGAGAAATGACTCTTATGAGTTTTAAGTGGGAATAGTATTGATAAATGGTGAAGGGTGTAATATTGGACGAATGGGGAGGGGATATTGAAATAGAAGTAACATGTTAGCATGTGAGTCATCTTGGGAATTAAATCTCAAAGAAAACCAAAGGAAGTCCACACAAAAACCTCCAAGATGATGTCTTGGGGCGGGAAAATATGACTAAAAAAAATCCACATCAATTGTCATGAAACAAATCTACCCCAAATGAACATATCTCCAAATAAGGAGTTTTAAAATGCACACATGTGAGTTTCCGACAATGAGCTAGGCTTATTTTTTCCACAGTTGCAAATGTTGCTCATATTATTATTTTCCACAAACATTTTATATGATTAGCCACATTAATGCTTTAAAAACCAAAGGCTTTAGATACATAAAATTGGTAGGAGCCAAGCACTTTGTTTTTGCCTCTAATTTTTCACGTGTGATGCTCACAATTAAGCTACATCAACACAAAACATAACATCATTATAATCAATTTCATAAAATTACGAAGCCAATGAAATACAAAGTAAATCATTTATACATATTTTTAAAAATTAAAAAGTTTGATGAACAACTCCAAACTTTCTTGCACATGTGTGCAAGCAAGTACTATTGGAATATTATTGAAGCATTAAATAGATTGTTGCTCGCTTATTTCAAAGTTGCGTTATTTGGTAAGAAGGAGACATGAAAACTAATTAAACTAAACTAATACAATGTTTGAGGGTGTTGTCATTAATGTCAACCCATGGAGTTGAAGAGGCTTGACTCTGACTAAAAACACGATTCATTGGTGTCAAATTGTTAATGAATGCTTCTTAGTAATTTTTACATTACATCAAGTTGGCATGGATGGTTGAAAACCCAAATCCTAGGGTTTGTGATCTTATTTGTAGTTTAAGTGGAGGTGACCCTCTCTAAGCCTAACCTCTTAGCTATATCTTACAAAATTTTCTTAGAATTAATGAATCAAACACAATCACATAAGATAATATAAAATACTCTTACATTCACTTGCATTATCATGACCTTTCAAAGACATTTACAAATACATATTTAGAACTTTCCTCTTTTTTTGTGAGTTGTGAAAGAAGAAAAAGCTAAATACATTATTTAGATATTTCCTTTCTTGATATAAGCTGCCTAGGACTAGATGTTTCCTTCCTCATTAGTTATGCTTTGAGGATTCATGAAAGTGCAAGGTCATGAGGCACCAACAATTTATTTAGAGGATGACCTTAGTAAAGATAATCCATTGAGCAAAGCACCATTTTGAAAAGATCCATCTTTTCAACTCCTTCAATCTTGAAGAGGGGGAGTCAATGAAGAAGTGTGTGGCACAGGTCTACCTATCATAGATGGACAATATGAGCATAATAGAAGCTTCAAGATAGATAAGTAATAAGTTCTTAGGGAGAAGAACAATTAAAGAATTACAGGATCACAAGAATCACGAGTGTGAGAGGAAGGCTTCTTGTGAGGGTGGGCAGTGGCAGGCTACAGGCCCACAAGGATCACCATTAATAAATTATTACAAGAACAATTCTCATTTGGGGGACCATGGGTAGATGATAGGTCCACACGAAGCATACACATTTTCATGGGGATTTACCCTTTGTCATTAATGTCAAAGTGGGAGAGAAATCATGAGAAGAAAATTGAAACTATGAGAAGTAGATGGAAGAATGAAGTTAGGGAGGGTTGTACTAGGAGGAGTACAAGTTTTTCCATGAATGACAAAGGGGGAGATATTTGTATTGTTTTATCATCGATTTCGATCCATGGAGTTGACTACATTTGACTATAATGAAAAAAATTAGTCATTGATGTCAAATGGTTATTGAATGCTTCTTAGTAATAGTTGGATTACATCAAGTTGGCATGGATGGTTGAAAACCCACATCCTATGGTTTGAGTTGTGTGGACTAAGTGCATATCCTCACTTTCTCAAGGGTGTTTGAAGGTTCAAAACATTTAGTTTGACGTGGAAATCCATGACAATGTATTCATCTTGGAAATATGTTTTTGGTGGTATCTGATATGCCCTCAGAGGCCTCCTTGTTTTTTAGATATTCACTTTTAAAATTGGTTACCCCAATTTATGAGCTAAAACCGAATGGGATGGTGGCATGGCATAATTTCATTGGTTGTGGGCATTCAAAAATTAGGCATAAGGTCTCCTTGTCAGTATCAACGTGAGCGTACTCATATGAATAATTACTCATAACTCCCAAGACTAAAACTTATTCTGAATTAGGTTAACCTAGGGATAAAGGTAACTAATTAGTAATTTTAATAAATAAGATAAAAATGACTAAAGTAAAAAGAAAGGTGTTTAACTCCCTAATTTACTCCTACATATATCTTTAAATAACTACTAATTATCCTAACCTAACAATATAAGATAAGACCTAATCTAACCATCGTGCCATAACATTCCTAACTCATCTATTCCATGAAATTATCTCAGAATTATTTGGGTGTATGGAGAACAATGAAGAAAGGGACACAAAAGGAACCTAAGCAAGGGTTTGGATTTCTCAAGGGATCCATTTGGAATTTTGTGAAAGTATTATTTAAGTATTTTACTCCTCATTCAAGGCTCATCTATGTAAACCATAAAATTTTTGGACAAAAGCCTTGTTTTCCTTGGATTAATGTATTTTAGGGGAAGGAAGGGACTATCTCTATGACAATTTCTCTTCTTTTTTTTTTGGTGGGTGGGGGGTGGTTTGGATTCACTCTAGTCGGTTAAAACTAATAAAGGATTCTAGATCTTATACATCATTCTAAATGAAATTAATGTTATATTATGTGGTGCAGTGACTCTCAAGACCAAGGATGGCATAAGGTAACAAAATACACATTAAATTTGGTCTTCCAAGCCACTCTTGTGGAATATCAAATAAGTGTGATATCTTGATACTTTTGGACATATACACTTGATAAAGGCTTTTATTTTCCTTTGTTATCCTCACAGCCTCAATGTTATTATTTTAGTGGTTCAAAATTAACAATTGTTGGTATCACAGTGTTGTGGAAACTTATAAACATAAATCTATTATACTTGAGACCAAGATGACCTTATGAATTCCTTCAGTAAGATAACACTTGGTAATGTGACAAGTTGGAAGGGATTGAATATAGTCTTAGGAACTCATTTTGGAAGAGTTAAATCATTTTCCCTCAATTATAGAAAATGACAAGAGTGGCTTATGTAGCCTTATAGACATATAGATTAGAAAGTGACATATGGAAAGATATATTTATGAGAGGTTCCATTGTTAATATATGACATTGAATTTCACTATAAGACAATGATTGGAATATCATCATGCATCAATGAGTAAATTCAATAATCAAATGCACTAAGCCAATAATTGATTTAGCACCTTGTCCAAAATCCTCTCATTTCAATTCTTAACTAGATAAGAGTGACACCATAATATGCATTTGGTATATTGATATTTAACCTTGACTCTTCTAATAAAGCAACAACCTTTAATGAAGAAACACTTGTTAACAATCCTAGTATAACAATGTAAACAATGATAAGACCTCACCTATTGTTTATAATGACATTATACTTGACATAGACCTTTTAATGACTTTACTTTGGCATAGTAATATCCTTCATACATGTACAGTAAGTAGATGAGATATTTGACTTCGCATAAGTACAATACATTTATGATATTATTTCGCTTGCCAAAATGAATTATAATATGGTTTGGGATTGATATCTAGAACTAGTGATACACTAACCTTATGTATGTAGCAATAGTTTCCTCAAAGTGAAATAGAAGAGAATGACATTGACTATGACTGTGAAACTGATATAAAATGTTATAGAGTGATTTGGATTGACATTTACATGATATATTGCCTTTGACCTCACATTCAGGACAACAATTTGACACTTATCCGTTGATATGATATATTGACCTTCGAAAGAATGAAACAATGGCATATGTGTTTTGGGAATGTACTTGTGATGACCAAGATTCTTGTCTTGACAAGCATGTTGTTGCTTGGTTAATTGATGTGATGTGACAACATTTATGTAAAAATGTTACCTTGGGTATGTGACAAATTTCTTTCACATTAATGAAGTGGGTGATGATGGATCCAAGTAATTGACTATCTAAGAAACAATAATTAGACATATGTTGGCAGCCCTCCTTGGGCTAAGTTTGAAAACTTTGCATGGAGGCCATAGGGATGACCTAAGGCACCTTGGTTTGTGCCATAATTTGATAGCAGTGCTAGATGCTTGCAATATGATGAGTAGTTTGGTATAGTGAAGCCAAGTGATGTGGTTGACTACTTCATGATCATATGATGCTTATCCTTACATGAGTAGTGTGGTACATTCACCACTGTAGATTCATTGATTTGGTACAATGATTAGTTTAAGAAATGACCATTGATTGTGAAATGCAATGGTTCAATTGAGATGTGAAATGGCTTACATGAGTAGTGAGAGTGAGTGATTTTCAGTTGTGAGAGATGGGGAGTGGTGAGTGATGTGCGTTGTTCGTTCACTTAATCAATTTTCTAGTGGTGAGCTTTGTGCACCAGGTTTTGGTAGGATAACACAACTCTATAGAGTGCGAAAGTTACGAAACATGTTCCTCCTTTCTATTTGAGTGGCAGGTGGTGCAAGTAGCGGCCACATAATTCTTGAGGGTGGTAGGGTGGTCCCAAGGAAAAGTGGTAGGGTGGTGCTAAGGTAAGTTATGGCCTAAATAAGGTGTTGTGGAATTCTTTCAGTTGTCAATGATAATTTAGTGCATGATAAATTATAGGGCGATGAAACATTCTTCCTAAAAAAATGGTAAACAAACTGTTGGGGCCCTCCTCAAGTTGTGGATTGACTTACTAGGAATTAGGAATTGGGGCATCCGTCTGGTTGCAACATGATATTAGGGTGTAGTAGGGTCCTATATGTTGTAGCTTGTAAATTAGCAAGTTGTGGCCTCCTTGAGTTGTGACTAAGAACTTGATGTAATGGATTTTTCGTTTAAGGAGAAGAATAAGATAATTAATAAGAATCATTCAATGGTTTTCCAAGTGGAAGGAGTTTTCCACCTAAGAATATTATGTCTACTATCTTATCTTTCTACATTGTTGTATGGCGTTGTGTAATGCATTTTATATCTATTGAAGAATAATAACAATAATGCTAAAGAATAACTAATGCTATGATTTTTTTTTTTAACAATGTGCTAATCTCTAATAAACACTAATTCACAAGTCCTCTTAGTATTTCCAACATCATACTCTTATTCTAATATAACAAGGAAGACTAAAACTAAGTAAAATCATATTTCCAATGGAGCTAATGAAGGTATTTTATTCATGCTTATATGTACATACCAAATATTAGTGACAATAATAAAATTATTAGTACTCTAATAAAATAAAGCCAATTATGTACAACTATTTCAAACAAATTCGTGAAAATAAATTTATTTATAGGCATTTTGTGTTCAAGAGTTTCCTCCAAGCATATTGCAAATCAATCATGGAAGTAAGGATGGCATTTTCTAATAGTTTGAGAAAATGCAAAGAGGGAGGGTAACAAGTTAAGTTCTAAAGATGTACTTTTGAATAGTATAACCTATGGAAAATTGTTAGTATCTAAATTGAAGAGTCAATACCTTTTACTCTATTGTTAGGATTTGTTAAGGATCAATTTATAAGAGTTTTATTTTTACAAGTAGTAGGTATGATAGTAGAATGCGAATTGGTTATCTCATTTACTTGTGTAAACATTTCATGATCATGACTTAAAATTCAGAACTTGAACGTCATAAGAATCATACATTGTAATATATTGTTGCAAATTGAGATCATTAAAATGATTAGAAGTTTGAAAATAATAATTTATGAGGATTTTAATGAGAATTTGATATAAATCACTCAAGGGTGAAGTGTCTCAGTATTCTAAATTGGATTCTAATGAGAATTTGATATAAATCACTCAAAGGTGAAGTGTCTCAGTATTCTCAATCCTCAAATCATCGTCATACACAGATTCAACATATTTCTGTGTAAAAGCTAAATTGGAACAAGAAGAATAATAAAATGGGCATAGATGGAAATCCTCAAAAGCATTGAGTGGTTCACTACTTTGATCCAAAGCGGAAGGAAATTCTTCATTTAATAGATTTCTAATAGATCCCTTATTTTCTAGAAAATATTTTTTTGAGAGAGGGACTATTAAATAATTATTAAACAGACCAGCAAAATGATTTGGGTATGAGGCATAGTGATTATTCAAATAGATGCAATGAAATTGCTTCCTTATATTAAAATGATCATTGTAATGACTAAATGATTCATGAGTTTTGAATTATGTTTTGTCACTATTGTTTTTGGCACATAAATCAGATTTAAAATTACTTGAAATAATCTCAAGAATTTTCTGTAATTGACTAAATTTATATTCTTAAGAATTCAAATCAGGATGGTCTAAATTATGTGGCTAAAAGCAGTTGAGAGAATCAAGAAAATCAGAGGGATTAGCTATAGGAAGCATGATGTTAAAAGAATTACTGTTGTTGATATTTTCAAATTGAATAATTGGTTGTTGATTTTCTACTTTAGCATAATTTAAATAATTTAAAATAAATTTGGGTTGAACACTAGTAAACATACTCAAGAACATAATATTTTCTTGTTCATTGCGATTTTTTTTAACACAAGGAAGAGAGAAAATTTGTTGAAACTATCCCATTAATTTCATTTCATAAAGTAAATTTTCATCATTAAATTGTAAAGAAATAATTAGATTCAGGTAAGAAAATCATTAAAAGTCCCACTTTGAAATCTACAAGGATTTTTGTTGAAATTGGCAACTGAGGCGAAACACCATGTGGGTCATCTTATTTATGGAAGATGATATTTTTATTAGAATCCTCTAGTAAGGAGGTGTAGAATTGATCTAAATATCATCCAATAAGTATTCATGGACATGTGAATTTATTTGTGTTATGGGACAATTGGTCAAGGTCCTCCAGCAACCAAACTGCCCCCACTTGTGCTACAGGTTTTCATATAAATACAAGTGCCTTACAAGTCATTTGGACATACTTCTATATTGGTTTCTCTCCACTTGTTTTAGGTTTTAGTGGAAGAGAAGTCTAAGATGAGGAAGCCCTAGATGCAGGAGGAACAAAGACTAAACAAGGAGCCCTAGCCACAGTCTGGCCACAGTCAAGAAGAGATCTAATACTATCCTAGTTGTAGTCCTAAAGAAGCTGATCTAACCTCCATTCAATGAGGGAGACTTAGTCATAATTCATGATGCCTAGCCACAGTTCAAGCTCGAGATCTAGCATGGTGAAGGAGGCCTATACATGATGGCCTAAGGCTGAGTCGTGTGGTACCCTAGTGGCAAGTATTGTCACCGTACATAGCAAATATGTCTCCATCTTGAAAGAAGGCTCCTCAATGCAGCATGGAGGCCTCAATACATTGTCTAGGTAAGCCCCAAATGAAGCCCTTCTTGTAGTCTTCTACACCACCTATCGGTTGTAAGAAAGAGACATTGTTAACACTCTTGAGAATGTGTTTTAGGTGCACATATTGGCCTGTGGCCTAAAGACCATCCACGTTGAAGGGAGAGGTCTCTTAAGATGTTTTATGAGGAGATCCTATACATTGTCACAAGAGGTTCTCATGAGTAGTTTAGAAGGGCTATACTATGTTGGCTAAAGGAACTCCTACAACAATGAGAAACCTCCATACCTTGATGAGAAGGAGCTCCAATAGCACACACATCAACATTGTATTTAAGTGGGCCACATGTTGATGAAAGCCTTGTGTGTATCCTCGGACTATGGGATCATAGCTTATCTTGTTGATGGGCTAGCAAAAGGCCATAGCCAGTAGCTAAGGCAATGTGGCAGCATGAAATAAGTAGTGTCCCTTCTTATTCAGGAGGAGGACAACATTCTAGGAGATGCAACATAATGGTTGGATACTACATGGTTGATGCAACATGTTTAGATACACACAATGGATGCAGCCACATATATAGATGTAGCAGTTGGATGCAAGTTAGAGACAACACTGTAATACAACATAATGATGAGTGTAGTGGGTGATGGGAGCTTGTGATGAAGAGAAGCTTAATGAGAGTGGTGAAATGTGATGATACATTAGAGTATACGTTGAGCATACTGATGGGTATAGTCATTATTAGTGAAGCATGATGACATGCAATGTAGTGATGATGGGTGCAACATGGTGGAGCACAAAGAGGTGCAACATGATGATGAGGTATAGCATAATGATAGGTGTAGCATGGTGATGGAGTGACCTTGGAGAATGAGTTGAAGCACCATGTCTTCCGCACCATGTCTCAATTGAGTTCAGTTACCTCATGTATCATCTACTTAGAGATGATCTCTGCACTTATTTGCATAAGTCACAAGTATTTACTGTTGTTGTAGATGTACTATCTCTCTCTCTCACTCTTTTGAACTATTGAAGAACATATAAGAAGAATTGATCAAGGGTTTTTGTTGGAAAATGTGCAACAAGAAATGTTAAATTTAGAACGTGCTAAAAATAACATATCTAAAAATAACATTCTAAAAGTAGCAGTTTGGACAGTGAGGTCATTGGCCACATTGGATGAGAGGTGAAACTGTTAAAAATAGAAAGTTCTAAAATAGCATTTTTGGGTCCCTTCCTATTTATAACAGTCCCTAGTCTATCTATAGGAAGTAAAATTAATTTTGGTCTTAACCACAGTTTCAAATATTAATTAATTAATCTCCATGAGTTAATTAATTATGAAAAATTAAACTTGAAGTCTTTGTGAGCATGCACATGAGTTTCCTCCACTGATTGAGGGAATAAGCATGACTTCTATAATGAGAGAATTGGTTGACTTACTTATAACTAGTCAAGTCCATTTATATTATTTTAACAAGTTTTTAAAATAATAAAATATAGTTTGTTAATGCTTGCATGCATGTGACAACTATTATTTTAGATAAGAAAGGATTCAATCATGGATAACTGTTGCATGTCAGTTTTGTTAGAGACCCGGTTGAGATTAGATGTGGGACAATGTACTATGAGATGCTTAACTATTTTTAGTAAGTAGTTTTTGCGTGGTTGAAAAAACTAGTGTTCTCAAGGAATAGGTAGTTGGACGATTGGTTTTTTTTGGTATGTTGGAATTAATAACATGTGAATTTGATATTATTTCCTAAGAAAACTACGTAAGGACCATAGGGAAAGCCTATATAAATAGGGCTTGGGTGGTTCATGACACATATCTTCATATCTTCATAGTCCATTGAGAACACTGAATAGCTTGAGAGCTAATTCTTTTTGTATTGTGAAGAGGATTTCCACTTGATTGATAATACATGGTTGGGGTTTATGCTGGTGCTTTCCCCTGGATATATCTTGTGTTATGTGTGATTATTTCTCTTGATCAGTTATGCATGTTTCTACTTGATGTTGCTCATGAATTAGATTATGCTTTCGCTTAATGTTTGGTAGAAGTAGAACAAGTATTATGCTTTAGGACATTGCATATATCGGTTTGTTCTACAGGTGAAATTTCTACATGGTATCGGAGCACAGGTGATCAAGCAAGAACAGTATACTAGTAGGAGAAATTCGAAGTTTATTATTCAGGATATAGATCTCAAGTTCTTATCACATCTATTTCATCGATGGCGTTCTATGGTTTGAGGCTTGAGTATGCCCTTGATGGCAACTCAAACTGTATAGCTTGGAAGGATTGCATGGAGGTAGTTTTGGAAGATAATGGCCTTAAGGATTTCATTGATCAAGAAATTCCTAAGCCTACTGACAAGAGTGAGCAGGTGGAATGGAGGAAGTGTGTGGCTAGAGCTAGGAGAATTCTCTTAGATGGAGTGCAAGATCACATTGTCTTGAGCCTCCATGGGAAGGAGACTTCGCATGCAATGTGGAAAACATTAAAAGATTTATATCAAAATAGCAGTGATCAGAGGAAGTTGGCACTGAAGGACAAACTTTGAAAGATCAAGTGTGAAAGTGATGAGACAATATCTATGTATCTAACCAAGCTCATCACATGCAGGGATGAACTTGCAAGTGTAGGGGTCGTGACATCAGATGAGGATATGGTGAGTCTAGCACTCCTTGGCCTTCCTATGAGCTGGCATAGCTATTAGGACTTAGTGAATGGAAGGGACAAACTGCCAAATTGGAAACGACTATGGTCAAATTTGATGCAGGAAGAGATCAGACAGAGCTCCAGAGACAATTCTTCATCCATGCATGATGAGGAGAACTGTGCCTTAGCGAGTAAGGTGAAGAAGGGGAAGGAGAAGGTTTCTCTTTCTGAATCCAGTTCTTCCAATGATGGAAAGAAGGTTGACAAATCAAAATTGTGATGCTTTCATTGTCATGAGGTGGGCCATTATGCTGCAAATTGTCCACGAAGGAAATCCAAGAAGGGATTCGGGGAAGGATCTGAAGGTGA
>APFE030062175.1:0-10347 GCA_000404065.3 Pinus taeda | reverse complement strand
ATTAAGAATGGCAAGAATCTTTTCGAGATGTTCCGGTGGGTTAATTTTCCGAAAAGAAGACGGCAGTTACAGGCCAAAATTTGAAGTTTGACCTTTCCAAAGAAGTAAGAAAAGAATATTACATTTCAATAAAATTATCATTAGTTGCATAACCCGTGGCGCAAGGCAAATTAAAGCTTTCTTCTATTTGAAGTTTGAATAAATGGAACGATGATGTTTTACTTTTACCGTAAAAGAGGGGAAGGAATACGGCATTTGCACTCCATAAAATCCGCACTCCATAAAAATCAATTAAAAGTCAATATTATTTAAAACGTTAACGTAAATATTACTTCAATGTACGGCAAACTAAATTGAAAAATATCTAACACACCCTAAAATAAATAAAAAAATCCATAAAATTAATCATATATCTTTCTCCTTTCCACTCAGTAAACGAAAGTCCATCCAATTAATACAAAATCTTTCTCCTTGCCTCTCAGTAAACGAAAGTCCATCCAATTAATACAAAATCTTTCTCCTTATCATTTGGTGACGAAATGCCTTTTTTTTAACGAAATAAAAGTAACGAATTACCTCCTTTTTTTTTTATCACATTCCGTTATGGAAATTGCTATATAAGTTTAAATGTTGTATTTAAATAAATTAAAAAATATTAATAAAAATCATATATAAAAGTTTTATTATAGAAATGATAATACGACTTTTTAAAAAATATGCATAATCTTATTAAAAAAAATATATTTTCTTAAGAAAACACATAAATGAGCACATTTACATTTCTTTCTGATTTTATTAAGATAATAAGACAAAGTAAAACCTAATTTAGGCCAAAAGGGCTGTTCTAGTTATTTATTTTAGTTTTTTTGGTTTGGATATTTAATACTGGTATGTGTTTTTGTATTTCCATTAATTAATAGTTTTGGTTTAATAATAGTTATTTCTTGTAATATTCATGGTAATAAACAAGCTTAGTTTATAATTAGAATGAAAAGTATTATATTTTTTATCCATACTTTATAATTAAAATAGAAATCATTCCTTATTTTTGGAAATGTTTAGAGAAAAATTAAGATCTAAACACTGTAACCCTTTGACCTTTTGACAATGCTAAAACTCAAACACACTAAGAAAACTTTCCTATGATAAAATCAAATATTTAGTTTCTAATAAAACTTTCCTCTAATAAAATGAAATATTAGAATATTTAGTTTCTAATAAAACTTTCCTTAGCTGGAAAGATAAAGAAAGGGAAGGGGGGATCCATCCCATTCCAAATCAAATTCCAATCAGGGCAGCAAGAAGAAGCACATGTCGAAGATTAAATGTTTTCACTGTCATGAGTTGGGACACTATGCCAGAAAGTGTCCGCACAAGAAGGCCGGTAAGAAGCCCTCAGGAGGAGCGGAAGGTGAAGCTCTTGCTTCATAATTTGAACTGGATTTCACCCTCATCACTTGCATGCTGACATCAGTGATGGATAGTATGTGGTACCTAGATAGTGGAGCCTCATTCCATATGATCAGAAACAAAGAGTTCTTCAATGACTTGGAGAAGAAGGACCTCCATATGCACATCGAGATGGGAGATGATGGGAGGTATAGTGCGACCGACATCGGTATTGTTACCTTTCAGAGGGAGTCTAGGACTCCTCTCACATTAAAAGATGTCATGTATGTTCCGGGTTTGAAGAAGAATTTGGTTTCAGTTTCCATATTGGAGGACCGTGGCTACGATGTTATATTTAGCAAGGGAAAGGATATCCTACATCATATAACCTCAAGACAGGAGAAGCGGATCAAGGTTTGGGTGAAGAACCTCTACAAATTGAATGTAGAAGATTGTGTTGCTTTGAGCACTAAAGTAGAGAAGGTGTAGAGTCAAGACATCAGTGAGTAGTGGCATTGAATATTGGGTCACTCACACCATTGAGCTATGTTATTCTGTCGGAATAGTATGTTGGCACTTAGATCAAGTTTCAAAAAGAGAGGGCTTTATTTCTAGGCAAATATTAGATATTAATCAACAACCACAACTACAAATCATAGGTATGGCCATTGTGCTTCATATGCTCTTGTCCAGTTACAGTGAACAACGTTAAAAAAAGCCTCATAACACTTGAGGGAGCCCCCTCTAGTTTGAGGTCCAACTTGTACCTAAAGTTTGGACATGTTGGTTTCTTGACGCAGTTTTGCAGCCAAGAACTTCGTTCGAGAAAAAGATAAAACATTTTGCGCCATTGTCAGGGAGTGAAGTAATGAATAAATCTTTCCCCAAAGATCGATCAAGACTATATCTACTCTTTGTTGGTGAACAAGGAGTAGGAATTTGATATTGTTTGTAATTCCTTCACCTGGTAGCTCCATTTTGTTTATATGGCGATTCCAATGGGTTATCAATTCCACTAGTTCTAGAGGTCATATGCCAAGTTTACTAATGTACTTGTGCAAGGCTCACTGATGGTTGCAATGATTGTGAAAATTCCTACTCCAAGGAACCCCTACTGCAGCAAAACTGAATCTAATTCACCTACTTGATTTTAATAGACATTATCAAGTTATTCTCTGAATACTGAAGAAAATTACTTCTGCAGCCTACACTACTTTAAAAACAAAAAACTGAGCAAAGAACAAGATACATAAGACACAGTTATTTTTGGACAAAATAGTCCCGGGAAAAACCCAATGCAAGAAAATTGGTGCAACAACTCTGAGGGTTTTATATTATTAAGTAGTAATTCTGAACACAAATGTTGGATGCCCTCCCAGCAATCTAGTGATATAGAAACTACAATGGAAAAAAAACTGATTGAGTTTTTCCTCACTTCACCTAGCATATTCCATTTGATCTGGCAGCAAAAATGACTAACCTCGACTACTTCTGCATTAGTCCTGTGTAGGCCCTGCGTTAACCTTACATGCTCTACATCAGCTTTGCAATGTCTCTTCTGCCTACTGCGCCAACCTTCCCAGTTGTTCTGACAATTCCGATTTTCTGCGTGGAGGGAAACTTCTGCTTCTACGCTGGCCCTTCTGGCTCTGCGTCAGGCCTACATGGGCCCAGATTGGCCCAACTTCAGTCCTCTTAACTTCTTTTCTTCCTTTAGTATCTTCTCTCTGCCTCTCTGTTAGTACTGTTGAACTATCCCTGCCCCTCTGCTACAACTGATTGCTCAGGTCGAATTCTCAGCTTCCTAGCCCAAGAAATCAAACTCCAGATCAATTTGTTCTCTCCGTGTGTTTCTAAATGAACCCCAAGCCTCCTTATTATACTTTTCTCGTTGAGACTTCAACAACCGAGATTAAGTCTCTTAGCAATGGCTAAGATTAAAACTTGACTTGATCTGCCTTCTAAATCATTCTCACCCATACTTCGATTAATACCCTTTAATATTTTAATTTTTTTAAGTTTAGACTTAGGAACCCCATTAAAAATATTAATTATTTTGATAAAATACAATCTCAGTAGAATTTTACCAAACAATTTCTAGGTTATTTAGAACTCATGTTCCTTAGCCTCTCCACCAATTTTCAAGTCTATAACACTTCTGATGCTACCAAAAACTAACACTCCCTCTTAGCGAGGAAAGTGCTCTAGAAACGATGTCCAATTGCATGTTGCTCTATCTCTGAAGCACCTCATTTTCGTAATGTTTCTTTCGCCAACATTGTGATGTTGTTGCTACTTACCTACTGCCCATGACACTGCCACTGCCACTACTGCATCTATATTACAACTCCCTCTCAAATGTTGCATCTTCTATGTTGCATCTGCTATGCTACTAACACTGCATTCATACTGCAACTCAGTTGTTGAGAGAAGAAACTGAAAACCATCCAAAATTAACTAAATTTAATTATGTTCAACATAATAGCATGAATGTTGGAATCTGACGGCTCTAGTCTCCAACCCTCTGAATCTTCTGTGTTGTTGTTGACTCCTGCACTATGCCATCTACACTGCTTCCAACCTTTCTCTGTGCTGATCAGCTCCTGGTCTCAGGCTATTATATATATCTCTCCAAACAATCCACTGCATCATCTGACACCAAACCCATCTCGCTATTGCTGAATCTTAGGCTCCCATAGCAAGGAATTGATCTAAGAGGTGGACTCCTTAAGGATCTTTCCCACATGTAGTCCTCCTGACTACAGCTCAATATCGCCCCATTTCCCTCCTGGAGATGCCTGGGCACTCATGGTAAACTCATATTTGTCAATTTTTGTTGGAGTAGCCTTAGGATCATGTTTCTCATCCTTATCCTTTTGATTCAAAGGACATTGGGATGCAAAGTGGCCCATCTCACCACATCTAAGACATTTCACCTTTGAAATGTCCTTCTTTCGCTTATGCTTCTGTTGTCCCTTTGATGCTAGAGTTGTGTTCTCCTCCTCCTCCTCATTGGTCTTCATGCCACTCCCACTGCTGCCATTAAGGTTGACCTTTATTAGGTCCTTCCTTAATTCCTCATGTTGAAGGGCTTCCCACATCTCCTCCGATTAAGTTATTCTTTCCCTACCCAATATGCTTTGGAAGAAGACTGTCCATCCATATGAGACTCCATTTAGGGTTGTCCTTACCATCACAGTATACTGAGGAGTAGACCCCACTGCAACAAGCTAGTCTCTGGTGTCCTAAAGACATTGAAGATAGGAGTTAACCCCTTCTCCCTTCTACATTAATGTCCATTGCAACTTTTGTTCTAGGTACATCTTACGTTGTTCGGAAGAGCCTTGATATAGTGAAGACAAAGCTTCCCACATCTCCTAGGCTATATCTTTGCCATGCATGTGTGAGACTCCATGACCTCGAACTCCATCGGGCATGAAACTCTTCACCTTCCCCTGCTCAGCCTTGTACTTCTTCTTTTGATCATTATTAGTGGGAACAACCACAACACTCTTGACATAGTCTTCGAGATCGTACTCCTCTAGAACAACTAAGATTATGGTATTTCATAGGACATAGTTGGAAGCTCCTTCCAAGCTATCCTGATCTTTGAGCCCATGTGATGCCATCTCACCCAATCTGTTGAATTGACTCCTCTAGTCATTGCTCAGCTGCCCAGAGAGAAATTCGAACTTTTTGGCAAAAAATTCTCTGAGGAGAAAATTCCCCTTCTATGTTTCTTTTCTCTTTTCTGATGGATTTCTGCCTCGGCAGAACTGCGCCCTTCAGGCACTGCGATGAGGCTCTGCATCACTCCCTTTGCCTCTACAAACTGATGAACCAGAAATCGTACCTCTATGTCGACTCTTTCAGAGAGAGATTTCCTTGGAATATCTTCTTCCCAACAAGGACTGCGCAATCCCTTCAAGGGGATTTGAATTACTGCCAAATGTCGGTACAACAGCTCTGAGGATTTTCTATTATTAAGCAATAATTTTGAATACAAATGTTGGATGTCCTCCTCGCAATCTAGTGACAGATAAAATACAATGGCGGAAAAACTAAGTGATTTCTACCTCACTTTACCCAGTTGATCTAGCAGTAAAACTGGTTAACCCTGACTAATTCTGCATTGGCCTTGCGTAAGCCCTACATTGTCTCTTCTGCCTACTACGTCAACCTTCACAGCTGTTCCGGCAGTTCAAACTTTTTGGGTGGAGGGAAAATTCTTCTACTGCGCTAGCCTTTTTAGCTCTGCATCAAGCCTACATGGGCCCAAATTAGCCCAGCGTTAGGCCTACGTGGGCCCAGATTAGACCAAATTTAATCCTCTTAGCTGCTGTGATGCCTTCAGTAGCTTCTCTCCACCTCTCTGTCAGTACTCCCGAACTATCCCTGCCCCTCTGCTACAACTGATCACTCAGTTCAAATTATCAGCTTCCTAGCCCCAGAAATCAAACTCCAGATCAAATTTTTCTCTCAGTTTGTTTCTAAATGAACCCCAAGCCTCCTTCTTATATTTCTCTCGTTGGTACTTCAACAGCCGATATTAAGTCTCTAATCAACGGCTAATATTAAAACTTGAATGATCCGCCTTCTAAATCCTTCTCACCCATATTTTGATCAATACCCATTAAAATTTTAATTTTCCTAAGTTTAGACTTAGGAACCCCATTAAAAATATTAATTATTTTAATGAAATACAATATGGGTGGAAGTTCACCAAACGGTTTCTAGGTCCTTTAGAACTCATGTGCCTTAACCTCTCCACCAATTTTCAAGGTTAGAGCACTTCTGATGCTACCAAAAACTAATAGTCATCAGTATATTTATCTTCCTATTGAGGAAAACAACTATGTAGTCTTCAGGGTTGGAGTTTATTTGGTGATTTTGAGTGATTGGAACCTACAGAGACCGAAGGAGTTCCTTCAAAGTCCCACTATAGGGGTTTCATTCTTTCAGCCCGCTACAACAAATGAAAGACGTCGAGGTGGAGGGAGCTCTGAAGCCCCCTCCTTTCGGGATATGGTAGCTGGTAAGAACAAGGAGCCATAAACCTTTTTTTCACAAAGTTCACAAATTATAATGTATTTCACTCTTTAATAATAGCCCAATCATCGAGAGAGGCAAGGCAGGGAAACAAAAAGGAAGCAGAAGGTAAGTCTGCAAAGGAGGCCATAAAAAAAACTTCAACCTTAAGGGAAGATAAGGAAGCAGAGGTAGAACACACACATTCAAGACAACCACAAAGAGAAAAAGAAAAAACCAAAAACAACTGCGATTGGAAGGCAAAAAAAATTATGGTTCTCGAAATCCAGAAGCATGCAGTTATATGCACGACATTCATGGGCATTTGGCCCATTGAGAAAGCTTTGAATTGGTGGATACAAACAAAATGGAAACCAAAAGAAGAGCTCAGGCTGTAACTGGGATCAAAGGGATTATTCATAGTTATTTTCAACCTCCTCGAAGACAGAGATGATTTTTTGAAAGGAGGTCCTTATTTTTTCAACTCGGCTAGGCTCTACATGAGATTCTGGAAGGAAAATTAAACCCCAAAAAAATAAGATTTCACAAGATTCTCAATGTGGGTTAGGCTATACTCAGTTCCCATAGATTATTGGGCACCATCATTACTTAAAGGCATAGGAGATGAACTAAGAGAATACATAAAAATGTCAGAAGGCACTAAAAATGGCCACTATGTTTCCTACACAAGAATATGTGTATACATAGATGTCTCAGAAGCCCTACCTGAGGCAATAAAGCTAGTATTTAGAGATGAGTTTTGGCTTCAAAGCATTGACTATGAGAATATACCATTCAGATGTAGGAAATGCGATGAAAACGAACATATATTCTGAGACTGTCCCCAAAATAAGGCTACACAAAGCAACGAACAAGCTCAAAGGAAAAAAGATGAGCAAGGTTTCATAAAAGTTGGACCATGAAACTATCATAACAAGAAGGCATAGGGAAAACAATATCAATACCAAGTAATTAGTAAAAATAAATATGAAGCACTACAAAAAGTACAAGAAGACCCTCCCTTAGATAACAAGAATGAAGAAGAAACTATTGGAAGTATCCAAAACTTAGGAAATCAAGAACAAGGGGAATGGTTTTTCAGGCTATAATTCTTGTGCATCCTGAAGATAGCCTAAAACCACATTCATAACCAAATGGGGAACATATGCTTACCAGAAGATGTCTTTTGGATTGATAAATGATCAACCTACATTCCAAAGAGCCATGGATATCACTTTCAAAGGTTTGATCAATAAATTAGTTGTTATGTACTTTGAAGATATTATAATCTATTCAAAAAAGAGGAATAATCATCTTCATGACCTAAAAAAAATCTTTGAAAGATGCATAAAATTTGGAATCTCTTTAGCTCCTAAGAAGTCATTCTTTGCTCTTAGTGAAGGTAATCTTCTTGGCTTTATTGTTTCCAAGGAATGAATTTGCATAGACCCAGATAGGATTAAGGTGATTTCAGAAATTCCCTTGCATCAAACAAAAAATCCATGCAATCCTTTCTTGGTGAGATCATTTTTTTCAAATGAGTTATCCCTGAATTTCACAAATTACATTTCCTTTACAAACCATGATAAAATAAGGTAGTGTGCAAATGGGGAATAACTAAAAGAAAGTCTTTTGAATCAATAAATAAATCCATCATAGATGCTCCTTCATTATCAACACCCAATTTTTCTGAATAATTTGTTCTATATAATTTTGCTTCTTAACACTCCTCTGTAGCAGTTTTGGCCCAACCAAATGAAGAACAAGTTGAAGCTCCCATTGTCTTCTTTAGTTATAATCTACAAGGAGTTGAATTAAACTATTGAGAAGTGGAAAAACAAGATTATGTGGTTTTTAAGTCAATAAAACATTGCATACCTTTCTCCTGAAATTACATACGAAAGTAATTGTTCCTTTCCCAATAGTTAGAAAATCTCTTATTTAGAGAGGATTATGAATACTTTATTATATTTTTGGTGAGGGAAAATATATTCAAAATGGTCAAATATCTTTATATAGAAATAAATAACAAATAAAACGATTTATAAATTATTTCGTGAGGATTAAGAAATGTGTGAAATTGAAATAATTATTAAATAGTGATTTAACAATTATTCCAAAAGTAGAATTAAAGAATAATAAACAAATAATGATTTATTTAATTATTCCTAGGTGATTTAGTCATATTTGACAAGGAATACTTATCAAATAATGATTTAATAATTATTCATAGAGAAAATTATATAAATAAGGATTTATTCATTTTTTTTGGTCAAGTAAGAGTGGATCCTTCAATTAACCAAAAAAAGATTACATATGGTACATGTCTTTACAAGTGTAAAGACCAGCAAAAGATAGACCCCTTTGGTTAACAAACAATTGGGTCATCAAAACTCAAAATCATATATCGCATCGCGGAGTTACAAAGACTCAAAAGCATATGCACACAGGATTCCCGACATGCGATGTGATTTCCCTTTTCCACCATTAATCTCATTTTCCAAATCAACGGCTATTACATGATCGCATTGCACCATCATGTGATTTCATCGCCCTCACATGCGATATGCGAAAACAACTGGACTTCAAAAAAAAATTGAAACCGCGCTGAAAATCTTCTCGAGTCTGCACGCCTAAGCTTCATCGCTCAATCTCCACCGTCGAACTTGCCTTCAATCCGACAGTTTATACTTCCTCTGATCAACTGAACTACTCGGTGATCCAACGTCGTAGATCAAAACCCATTTGATCCAACGGTCCACAATGACATCGCATCGAACCACTTACATGACATTTAACATCCTTACGGAGCCGATAAGGATTAAACCACTTTAATCTATAAATGTTTGGGTCCGCCCTTGAGGTTAACGTTTGATCCCTTATGGCCTGATATCCGTTGGATGATGAAGGCCATTAAATCCTATGGTCTGCAGCCCTTCATCTTAGTATACGGGTGAACCAGCTCTCGACCCCCATAGTTGACTATGACGTAAGCATTGACTGTGGGATCGATGGTCAGGATTTACTGCGGCATTTCAAACAGTCTCTAGGACTTCTGCTCTCTCCTACTCCCGCTAGTCTACTAATCACCATCAATCTGATGGTCCATATTGATTCTCACCTTTCAACATCCATTAATACTTAGATTGAATCTCTGTCGTTCATTTCTTAGCTCCATCTTATGCGACTTTATCCTGGCCGCCTATCACAAACAAAACTCGTCCATTGATGATCTAGATCCAATGGTTAATGTGCATCAACACTTCACTTCTTCGCTCTTCTCTTCATTTGAGTTTTTACGGTTAGGAGTTACTGTGGCACTTCAACCAGGCTTAAGGGCTTCTGCTCTCTCCTCCTTCCACTACTCTTTCTCCTACTCATTGTTCATGGTCTGGAAGTGCTCCATATCCTTGGCAGCATGACATTGACAATCATCATGTAGTTTACCAGAGGGTATAGAATCCCAATTGTACCAAATATAGATTTCCTTACATAGCACTCCTTCATTCGCCGGACGATCAACTAACATGTTAGCTTTTCTTCGCACATGATCGAAGTTGACAGTTCTCAGGGTTGGCAAGTGGAAATGAATACGCTGAAAGACCTACAATATCCTCCAATGTTTCGACACTTTTCCAAGTACCGTTCCATTACACATTTTCTTGGCTGCATTAATGACCAATTCAGAGTCAGCTTCAATGATGGCATTGTGTAAATTTGACTCTACCAGGATTTCCAAGCACTGCTGAATGCCATGAGCTCCACTCTGTTATTAGTTGCAATTCCCAAATGACTATGAAATATATCCTTTATGTGCCCCTACTCATCTCTTATGACACCACCCAATCCAACCATCCTTGGGTTGCCCTTAGAAGCCCCGTCTATATTGATTTTCAAAAAACCACAAGGAGGAGGCTACCAAATATCTTT
>APFE030062167.1:0-59878 GCA_000404065.3 Pinus taeda | reverse complement strand
TTTTTGTCTTTTTGTATTGTCATTTTGCCGATCATAAGATGTTTTTCAACCTATGATCGAAGACAATGTATATTTTGAAAAACACTTCTATGCTATGATATATCATTATTACCGGCTATCTCGTGTAACATGTTATCGAATTTTATTAAATTTACTGTTTTGACTATTGCAAATGTCTATTTATCATACTAGAAGCAACTGCATCTACTAATGTATTTAAATGTCTTGGAATATGTTGATATTCAATGTAATCAAATTCACGTTCCAAGAGACGAACTCTGAAAAATAACCTTAATAACACTGGATTTCTAATGGCATAAACCCTGTTAAGCTGTAATACAACAAGTTCAGAATCCAACCTAACAATCAAACTCTGAATCCCAAATGAGATGGATTCAGATAATAACTCAATCACTGCACTATACTCTACAATTTTATTCGTTGTTTGACCGAGGCTTACCCCATGCATAGACACTAACTCATCAGAGGGTGAATATATAACCCAAGCTACAGAAGAAATGTTCTGTGTACTATGAAAAGCACCATCAACAAAACCAATGTATGTTTGAAGAGACATCGACATATGCAATATCAAGAGTAAAATCAAGATAAGCAGGAATAGTGATATGAGCACTCTCCAAACTAGGCACACTTTTCTAATCTAAAACACACTAGCTGTAAAGAAACTAATCTAACAAAAAATCTCCACACAGAATTTAAGCATAATATCTCTTCATAGAAAGTCCATTTCTGGGTTTATCCAAAGAGACACCGTCAAAATATATCAATTCATAACCCCCTTTTGTCAGCTTTCACTTAACAATGTAAGGACCATGCCACAGAGGTACAAATTTTCTAGCCCCTAGCTTATTGTTCACTTGATCATATAGTAAAACTAGGTCTCCTTCTAAAAAATTATGAGGTGTAACACTTCTGTCGTACTAAGCTTTCATTCGTTTCGCATGAGTCTCATTTGCTATTTTAGCAGTGCGTCAATTCTCATCTAACTAAGCTAAGTACAAAAAACATTTCTATTCTTCAAAAGTAGCTGGGAGTAATTCTATGGCTAATTGTAATGACAGAATTTCACATTCAATAGGTAACACTGCTTCCAAACCGTAGACTAGTTGAAAAGGAGTGAAACCAGTCGATGTTTTCACTGAGGTCCGATATGCCCAAAGTGCTGAAAATAGCATGGTATGCCAATTTGACTTATGAATACTAATGATTCGTTTGATCATAGTGACTAAAACTTTATTGATAGCTTCAACAAGACCATTAGCCTGTGGGTAATATGGAGTAGAACTATCGTGGCATAGGCCAAGCTGATCTGTCAGTTCAGTCATCATGATATTTCAAGAGTGACTTCCATGATCAGTAATAATAGCTTGAGGAACACCGAATCTAGCAATTATATGATTGAATACGAAAGTTGCAACAGTCTTACCGTCTGCCGAAAATGTAGGCATTGCCTCGGCCCACTTAGTAAAATAATCTACCGCTAGGATAATATATGCATGCCCCCCGGTCGAGTGAGGGTTACATGTAATAAAGTTAATACCCCACTTTGCGAAAGGACCGACAACAATTATAGGGTGAAGAGGAGCGGGTGGAGCACGCATTTTACGATTAAAGATTTGACAATTGTGGCATTTCCGGATTGCATAGATACAATCTTTGAATAAGGATGGCCAGAAATAACCAACGCACAATATCGTTTAGGTTATGTTATACCCATACATATAACCGCCACATGCTCCAGAATGATATTCATTCAGAACCTTTTCAGCTTCTTCATGAGTTAGACAATGTCGGAAAACAAAATTCACTCCACGACGATAAAGTGTATCACCAATAATATTGTATTGTTGGGATTGGAAACGTATTTTATTTCACTGATATCATGAGATTTCAGGCCAAAAAGATTGGGTTGATATCGAAAGTGATTCCCCATGGACCACATTCATGGGATCAGTTTCGGTTGAACAAGAATCAGAAAATGACTGTACAGCCTGGTATGCAATTTCAAAGGGACTCAAAGGCATCGCGCCATCAAATGAATCCCCAATGGAGTTGCCAATTTGTTGGCTAGATAAATCGATCTTGCGGACAAGACCGATCTCCCAAGTATCAAAACATAGTCTAGCGACAAACAAACAAACAAACCTATCTTTCTCTAGACATATGCGATTTATAATTAAATACTACAAAGGTGTTAAGATCCTACCTTAGATCTAGTACTTGTTCGTAGTAGTCATTCTCCAGTCGTTCGAAAGAGTTATCTTTGAAGACCGACAATCACAAACAAGCAAACATTAAATAGCACCTGCATAGCAAATATTATAAATCATGCCTATTATGGTGATCAAGGAATCCATAAAATAAACAATGAATTAACAACTTATGGAAAAAACAAATATATTTGTATTAACTTTGAATACTAGAAGAACTTTACAACCTTTTCAGCCTTGATGTTGAACAAGTTCTTCCTGGGGTCCAAAATAGGAATTTCCTTTACTTTGACAAGTCTTACACTCTTTCAAATGAGATTCATAGAGGTATGTAATCTCTCTTCATAAAAACTCAACTAAAGAAGACTAATTTCCAACAACATTTTACCTCAAAAAATACTAATCTTATAACTCTAACTAGTTAACCAGCTCAATGCTTCTTTTTATAGTGTAGAGGAGGAGGTTACAACTCCACCTATGAAGGGATAGAATCCTCCTTCAAAGGAATAAGATCCTCACATCAAGGGGTTAGCTCCTTAAGGTATGGGTTACATGAACCTTAAAAGAGCGAACTTGCCACCTCAAGATTCCTTCCAGGAGCTTCAAGAAATAACTGAAAGTGAGTTTTTTAGAATATACTTGCGCCTTTTTAACTTTTACAGGGGTCCGCACCTTTAACACAAAGACAGTGCGGTCAGGTACGCCGGAGACATGACCATTAGGTGTGGGACCGCAGGTAAGACAAAGAGAAAGTGTGGAACTACAGTTTTAAAAACTTTTGAGATCTTTTCTCTTATTTTCAAGACTTGATATGAGGAACAGATATTTTAGACTTGCAGATGAGGAAAGTATGAGTGATAATGAACTCACACAGATAGCATAATGTCAAAGTGATAATTTTCAATGCAACAAAAGGGTGTCCTGAGGTGAGGGGAAGAATGATAGTCATGCGACACTTCTGGGCTTTTGGGTTGACTTTATATTCTAGGCATAACTTTTAAACCACTCCTAAAGTGACCTCAATGGGGATGTCTTGATAACTAAATATGTTGTTGTTCTGAGCCCACCTAAGGTTGCTTATGAGGATACATGTAAGTCCTTTGAATAAATATGTAGCTTTATTATGAAGCCATGTTTTGAAGCATTCTTCCAAACCTGTGTGGGACAAGGACCTCTAAATATCCAACTCGACTAGGACTGTTGAGATAACTTGCATTATGTAGGAACAAGAAATGAAGAGGTGTGAGGCACTTTCGCATGAAGATTTGCACAAGGGACATGAACTAGCGACCTACAAACTCCTCTTGTTGAGATTTTCCCAAGTGAGAAGGTTCTTGGATATTTCCAGCTAGGATGTGAGTTTTCATTTTAGGGGGAGTGGTATGGAGTTCCAGAGCGAGTCCCACCACCACCTTTTTGCTTCAGATAAATGTAGTTATGTATAGGATTATGTTGTAGTTGTTACGACAACACCTCCAAAAATCCCTATAAACATAAAAATTTTGGACTCCCTACATCAAGCCTAAGCTTCGGCCCTGTTAGGCCCTTCTCAAAGTTTCTTCAGTGTCAGTAAATCCAAGGGAATTCCAAATTTTGGCTAAGTTAAGCCAAGTCACAAGTCCATGAGATAAGACTAGGTCGCATAATCATAATGCGACTATAGCATATACCCGCGACCAAGACAACCCTTGCGACCTCGGCGATCCGCCCGTCGCAAGGTCGCACTTCCGACCACCTATATTCCACACAACCTCGCGACCTCACGACCCCGTGACCCCCGTGACCTTCCAAGTCGCAAGGTCGCCTTAGTTACAGCTAGGAATGTTTGCAACCATGTGACCATGCAACTCTGCAACTCACAAGGTTGCAAGGTTGCATTTCCTATTCACATCTTCCGATGCAAATTCGCGACCATGCGACTTCGCGACCCCTAAGTCGCAAGTGACCCTTGAGTCACAAGGTCGCACTTTACCCCCTCGTGACCATCGCGACCTCCACACGTGCGATGATTTTATAAATAGGAGGTAACCTTGGTCGCATTTCACAAAGATTTGTTGATCACACCCGAAGGTGTAAATCGCTCTGACCTGACTTCACATGCGCGTCTGACTCCGGTAAGTAACAGTCACCCCTTCTACAATGATTATTTTATTCCAAATGGCATAAACTGCATCCCCTAACCTCCAACTTACCTCCTACCCTAGGGTTTTAGCTCTTTACTTAGCTCTCCTTCCCGGTTGTGCCCCACAAATCACACTAGCCTTCCCCTACTCTTTCACTCAAGTTCTCAATGTTCCTCACACCTGATCCTCCTTGTTAGATCAAGAAACTGAAGTCTTACCTTTTTAAAAGTGACCCAAGTCCCCCTAAGTCATCCAAAGGCCTCCTATAGGACAATCTGAACCTTAGTCGCACGCCCTGTAGCCGTGATATCCTTCCCTCCACGACTCTGTGACCTCGCAACTCCCCTTTCTTGCGAGCTCCTATTGTTGTGACCTCGCGACTCCTTTTTCCCCGTGACCTCCTACCTCTGCGACCTCGTGACTCATCTTTCCCTCCAACCTCCTACCTCTGCAACCCCACGAATTCTCCATCCTCCATGCGACCCACGGTCTGCTCCTTCGCATCTCGATCTCACGATCACACCCGACCTGTGACCTCAGTCACACTATCACATTAGATACTTTGCAACTCCCTCATTCACGTGACCTCCCTTTTCACTGGCTAGGTTTTCTTTTGGTATTTTCAATTTATGGTTATGCCCTCTCTCTCATTGTGGGATTGCATTTTTGACATACCAGGTGATGTCGAGCTTGAGTGCATATCCATTTCCTCTTTTGAAGACAAGATGGATCATCCAAGTACTAAAACAACTCAAGGTGCATCAGGAAGTGGGACATGGGAGACAGATCCAAACGAACAACCACCTATCTTCGCAGATACGGCGTGCAACATAAGTAAGATCACCAGGCTCTCCTGGTATGGGATCTATGAAGAATTTGCCAAGAGGATATCCTAGAGACACAAGAGGACTTTCACGTATATATCAACGTCAAAAAGTCAAGGTTACATAAAGTGGCAGCTCATCCACCAATATTGCCATGCGCTGGTCATTAAATCGGTCTTACAGTGCACAAGCATAGAAGACTAGATGATTAGGGGTCATGATGGGGCTCCTATAGATATAATTGCTTCCTTGAATATCAGTGCCTACTATAAATTTCCTGAAAAGCAACAGATTTTTAACACCAAGTGGTTCACCGAATTCACTACCCTGACGAAAGACATCTTGAGGAATTGGTGGCAAGAACCTGTGAAGTTCCTGGTCAGGACAGATCGGGCATACAAGACCAAAGGGCTATGTAGTATGTATCAGTTAACCGCTGCAATGATGTGTCAAGTATATGGCAAGGCAGACTACGATGTGTTTTATGGCACGTGGGTTCCACTCATGTATGCCATCACCACTCAAGGAATTATTTTCAATTGGGTGAGAATCTTGTCATCATCTCTAAGAACCAACATAGCCACCGCTCAAAGCCCAGCTCCCGAGCAACCCCCAAAATTTTATATGTCTTGATACCTCCTTGACGCTATCTATTCAAGGTGCCTCTTTGAACACTGGAGCTGCAATTGGGACTCATTGGTACCCCTACTTGTCCACTACCATTACAAAGTTTTCTAGGACATGGCTTATAGAGCCACGTTGGATATAATATCTGAAACATTTATCATCCCATTATACCAATTGTTTTTCGGGGAAGATCCACCTTGCATGTCCCAAAGAGCCATGAAGACCGTGGTTAAAGTAGCTCACTGGTTCCCTATCGATGAGGGAACAGTAGTCAGGGTGTTTGGTACTCATAGTCCTCTACACGCTCTACCCGGGTTCATCACAGACAGGACCCTTCTACGTACCAGATGACACAGGGTTTCTCGAAAGTGCTACACAAACGTAAGAAGAAACATTGGATGCCTTTTCCTCTTACTATTGGGGAGTACATAGTAGAAAACTTCAAGCAGGTGGAAGAAGAAGCTGAAGAACACGAGGGGAGTCATTTCATGACCCTGAATTACAAAACATACGAACCTGAAAAGATCGTAGCTACCCACTGTAAGAAGGAAAAATTCAGTTGGTCTTGCACCCACACTAGGAAGGACCTCGAGGACAGAATTAGGAACTGGTATAACTCCACAAGGGAGATCAACCCCAATGAGCAACAAGCCATAGAAGATGAACTCCTTGATGATATCTAGGATGATGAAAACCTCATAGAAATAACACTAAAGAGAGCCAAAACATCAGGGAAACGAAAATGAAAAGAAGCAAAAGATCCTCTAGGTGACAGTGAGGAAGAAGAAATTACACTCATACAAAGAAACGCCAAACTGGAAAGAAAGTAGCAAGAACTGAAGAGACGAAGAGAACTGGAAAGCAAGTAATCGCAGGAACCCGACACTAAAAGCTAGGTCGAGATAGAGAAGAAAAGGGAGGAAGATGAGGAAAGGAGGCAGGAAGAGGAAAAGAGAGCACGAGATGAGGAAGAGAAAAGAAGGGAAGAAGAGGCAAAAAAACAGAGACAAGTAGAAGAAGTTGTGAAGAAAAAATAAGATGAACAAGAAAGGTTAGAATAGGAACTGAATACAATGGAGGAAGAGCTAGAAAGGCAATGGGCACTAGCAGAAAAGGAAAGGAGACAATAGGAAGAGGAGATTAGGGCAAACAAGGAGAAGGAAACGATAGCAGTTGAACAAGGAAAGACAAGCAGGGTGGTCAATCCAAGCCCAGGACAAAGTGAGCTTCATCCTTTAGACGTACCTCCCATTCCCCCGCTCACTGGCGGATGCCTACCCCTCCTAGAGCTAGGCATCACAGAAGATCAGGAGGAAGAGGTTTTAGATCTGACTAAGATCACATTTGATGAAGTGAGCCTCAAGATTATACAGGAGGAAGAGATCTTGAAGCAAAACCCTAGCTGACCTGTTATCAGTAACTACAGTGACAAACATCATGCCAAATATCACGTCAAACCCACTAATGATTTCCTCTGTCGGTACAGCATTCATAGCTACCACAGAACGCAATGTAGCCCGAATGAGTAGAAAAATTGTAGATTTACAAACAAGGTTATACGCATTCAAGCAAAGGGCCAATGTAGTGGAACAAGGGAAGAGGAACTTGGAGGAGGAAATCGCGAAACTCCAATTGCTACATACAAGATCAACTGATTTTCAAACAATAATCGCATCAGAAACAGAAATCCTGGGAGAGACTATGGTTGTAGTTTATGAGGAGATGGAAAAACTGCACCACACTATACCTCCCATAGTGGCTATTTAGACTCACTCAAAGGAAAGGGTTGCCATGCTAAAAGAGGCCATGACTGCTCTAGATAAAATACATGAATGGTCTAAAAAGTACTCCGAAGCCCTGGTAGTAGTACGCAGGAAATATTGGATTGTTGTGCAAAATACCAGAGTCCAACTTCGTATCAAGAAGTAGTCCAGAGATAAATTGGTTAAGGATGCAAAAAGGGTGTTGGCTTCCTACACGCAATTGTTCAACAGTTTGGAGTTAGTGATCCGACTGCACAGGTCCCCTTCTATAGGAGAAATTGGACAGGTCAGGAACCAGGAGGAGATCAACAATGAGGTGCAGGCATTCGCAGAAACATATAGACAAGTTGCCCGCACAGGAGATATGCTTGTCTCAACGAAAAATATCAAGCATTACATTGTGGAACCACTAAGGCTCTACACCAAGTTGGGCACCTGAACAATCATAGACGTACCAAGTCAAATACGCTTATCCCAAATGCATTGGAATGCTTACACATACATGATGAAGGCCAACTACCAATCTCCCCCATCACGGCAAAATAAAACATATGTCACACTTACCTGACCGAAAATCTCGGGCTCAGCATCTCGGAACTCGCCATCTGCAGCTTAGTCAACTAGGATGATAGCCATTTCTTTTTTTGTTTGTGTGTGTACTATGGTAGAACGAAATACTCTATGAACATGAAAGGTCACATAGAATGCTAAGAGTCATGTGGTTGCCGAAAGGTCACTTGGAAGTCCAAGTGTCAAGAGTAGACCAAAGGTCTCTCTCATCCTATAAATGTAACTTCACATCTCATTTGAATGCACTTTCGGGCGAAGTACTTTTGGATAGTAATAGACAGTGCTTAAGACAAGTGTGGTTCTTCTAGTCAATGCAAAAGTTAATTGTATGTTTTTCACTATTGAATGCTTCAAATATCTATGTGTTGGTACCATGATTATTTTCTACACTTGACAGATCGATGTTCCCGAAAGCTTCTTGATGTGCAGTTGCTCCACATGCTATTTCCTACCCCGAATCTAGTTTTGCTATTTATGAATGGTATTTGGTTATTTTACTCTATATACATGCTAATGAACTATTTCTTTAGGTGTTATTATAATCTCTCTTTTGACTGCACGGTTTTTGTATGCTGGTAAATGGTTGATTATTGTGAATTGATTTTGCAATCGTTAAGTAGTACCTATTTAATTTGCACAAGTCTTGTTTAAAGTCTTTCTAACAGTAACTTTACATGAGACTGTGTGGCTTATCTCTTGCTATTCATGGTATATATGTATGACAGAGGATACTTGTCAATTATTCTCTTGTGTTTCTTAAAACTCGCACTTTCTACTAAGTTTATATCACACCTCTATCTGAAGCTAGCTCTGCAAAACTGAGTGGCAACCAGGCCCACATACCAGAAGGGATCTCCAGCACACTCAGTGCAGGCTCTAGTTGGGAACCTACACCAAAGAGATCCCCTTGACTGTTGGTGATAAATTCCAACCCATCAACAGATTTGGTGCTAGAAGGAGGGCCATGGCAAGCACTAAAATTCCTCCTCACACTGAGACTTCCCATCAAGGAAGTAATCAACTGCGACCTCCCACGCCCCCTGAGGTATGGTATAACCCTCCATTCAGGCTGCCCTTCACAAAACCCCTCCAGGAAGAAACTCCAATTCCCCCCCTGAAGACACCCTTGGATGGGAGGAACTTCCCATGTACGAAGTCACTAATGAACAACTCATGGATTTGTGCCCTATCACACGCCAATTCGCTAAGGGTTTGAGATGTATCTCTGCCACTAACTCCCTAGCCAATTCTCGCACCTCCAACCTTCAACATACGTGTCAGGGTGTCCTAGTTAACTATGTATCGTAGTTGATTGACTTAGCCCTGTATGATTATGCAGATGTTGTCGAAAGACTATCTATCGAAGGGTTGGAAAGCCAGCTGGAAGATGAAGAGGGGAGCCTAAGAATACCTTTACTAGTGAGAATAACCAGACGCATAGAAGGGAAGTGCGTGGGAACAATTGAAGAATCTCTAAGAAAACCCCTGCCAACGAACAACCTCTCACCAAGGGCACTCATGGGATCTTGGGAGAAGAGATCGGGGACTACCTTAGAGACCGAATAAACTTTTACAACACCAACGTCTCCTTAGGAACCTAAGAGACAACCGAAACATGAGAAACATGAGGGATCTAGGACATCTTAGAGTGCCAAGGAGAGAAGCAAGACACCCCCCTCGCACCAGCGGCAAGTCAGGTACGGACAGTGAATCAGAAGGAAATGATTGTCGCACCCTTTTAAACCCTAGACCAAACCACCATCCCCCGCCACTGGCTTGGATGGCGCAATCCCCTTTAAACCTTAGAGGCCTCCTACATGATATGCCCCGACATTCTGAGAAACACCTCCCAAAATTCGACCCGAAGAAAGGGACCTCGGCTGATGACCACATTAGCAATCTCTATTTAGCTCTGCAAATGATGAAGGTCTAGTACGACAATGTAGCATGCCACCTATTCCTGCATACCCTTGAAAATAAAGCGGCCACTTGGTACCAATTGCTACCCATCTCCTCCATCCAAACATGGGATGAGTTCTAGAAATCCTTTCTGGACAAGTTTTCAGATGATAAGACAGTGTCTATGCTCCTTACCGAGCTCAACACACTGAAATGCAATAAGAAGGAGAAGGTAAAGGATTGTAATCAATGTGTCACCACTATTTTAAACAAGTTCCCCATGGATGTAGCTCATGATGATTCCATTACAATTGATTACTACAGAAGGACCCTGCCATGGTACATTGTTGTTTCTGTTAAGTGTGAATAAAAGCTCACTCTGGTAGAGAATTTTTCTGCAGCACTCGAGGTCGAAAAGGATCTTCTTTCAATTAGCGCCCTAGAACACGAGTCACGAGAGGATCCAAAGTCCTCAAGTAAGAGAAACCAGGCTTCCTTAAGTAAAACAGCTGATAAAGACAAAGATCCTTTTGATTTTGAAGGACTAACCAAATTGCTAAAACAACTAACCAACAAAGTTTCTAAGCTAAAGTGAAGAAATAGTGATGCTTCTGGAGGGTCCAAACCCACTAAGCCCTTTTTCTGGAAAACCAATAATTTTCCCCCTAAAGTTTCGCAAAACCCTAGTCCTGCCTTCAACGTAGAAGAATTAGGAAAAGATAACTTCTGCACTTTCCATCAAGCTTCACACTCAAAGAAAACCTAACCGCAATGGCTACATAATATGACTACCATTGTCACCCAATTATTAGAAGACCAGACTGTCGGCGAAGCGGAGGATGAAACAAACGAATCAGGAGAAGATGAGTCCCCCCTTGGTGAGGATTCCCCCTCCGTTTTGCTAACTCTCGAGATCCTCCGGGGTGGAGACATGTGCACTACAAAGGAAACCTGTGTCGGAGAGGCTCCCCAAAAATCCCCTAAAAGTTACAATCTCAGGAGTAAAGGTGCAGTAATGGACTGTTCCTTAGAAGAAAAGAAGAAAGCTTTGTTGCGTAGGATCTTGCCCCCGACTGATACCAGTCAAACATTTGTCCCCTCACCCAGAGGAACGGATGGTTTACACCCGACCAAATCACCCGCTAATTTGAAAAGGAACCCCTCCACACCTAAGGATGCATTTAAAGGGTTTACTACTAAGACTATCGCAGCTATGCCACACGTAATGCCAGAATATTTGCCCATCGAGTTAGATTACAGTATCATCGAAGATTTAAAGAAGACACGAGCTGACATCTCATTATTCGAGTTGTGCAAATTGGTGACTCAGCAAGAACTCATAGCGAAAGCCCTTACTTTCTCCCTTGACCCAGTTAAACCCATCACTTTGAACAAGGGAAATCCCGTAAGCCGATCCCCAGTCGTAGTCGACCTCCAAGCTATAGTTAACGCGGCCAACACCAACTCGAGAGGCTCAACCCCCCATTCCTCTTAACCTTTGAGATGTTTAATTTCAATGTCCATAACTGCCTCGTCAACTCTGGTGCATCAACCAACGTTATGCCCTGGTCGGTATGCCCAAAGAAAACCGATGCCAAAATTATCCAACTCAACAAATCTCAAGTCCCAACCATTGGAGAATTAAATAATGTCATCATTCGGTTATGCTCTAATGCCCGAGTGCACCAATGCATTGACATAATCGTCATAGACATCCCAGAAGCTTACACTCTTCTTCTCAGCAGAGATTGGTCTTGCAAGTTGCAGGGATACTTTGCCATTGATTGGTCTCACTTATGGCTGCCTTACAAAGGAAAAAATAACTAGATCAGGGTAAATAGTGAACCTTGTATGAAACATACTATTTCCAACCATGAAAGCTCTAATGAACCAATCAGTTACACACAACAAGATCTACGAGTATGCCTCCTCGAATCTTCATTCTGGTGCTATCAACCTCAGACCTCAACCGTTTCCTCGGATACCTAGATTGAAATCCCCATGCAAACCCCAAGCATACGTCAGGTTTAACCTTTCCCAACACGGAGACATCGATGCTATACTATGACAGTTCCAAAACCCACGATGGAGCAGGGGTCGGATGCATCCTGCTAAATCCCAAATGAGAAATATTTTTGATCTCTTGAAGGTTAGAATTCCAATGTACCAACAACACTATTGAATACGAGGCATTGGTGATAAGCCTAAAAAGATCCATTGACTTAAAAGCAGACTACCTGAAAGTCATTGGGGATTTGGAAATCTTCACGAGACAGGTATGCAATAGCATCCATTGTTTGTCTCTGCATCTAAAGAACCACTAGCAAGAGGTATGGTGTCTCATGAATTCCTTTAAAGCTTTCAATATCATGTCTGTTCCTAGGTTTAACAATATTGCTGCTGATACTCTACCTAATGTCGTAGCTAGGTTCACACCCATTAGAGATGGTTTGAAATTTTGTATAAACCAGTAGTACCGGATAACTTAACTAACTTGCGCATGTTTAATGATGACCAACATATTCTGGAATTCATGGCAAATGCTGAAGTATTCAAAGATGCAGCTATCGATGAAGAGGAACATGAAAAAACATTACAAGATGCATAGTTCCACCCTCTTACATGAGAAAATCAATCTCGGGACTGAGTGTGACCCCAAATATGTTAACTTGGGAACAGAATGCACCCCAGAGGAAAAACAAGCTTTCATCAGTTTGTTTCGAAAGTACCGAGATGTATTTTCTTGGACTTACAATGGCCTGAAAGCGTATGATACTCAGATTATCCAGCATGTCATTCCTATCATAGAGGGGGTCAAACCATTTCAACAGAAACTGAGGAAGGTGCATCCCGCCTTAGAACCCCTCATACAAAGGAGTTAAAGAAATTGTTGGATGCCCACATTATTTTTAAGGTCAGACACTTGACATGGGTATCTAACCTAGTACCAATAAGAAAAAATTCCAGAGAAATACGCCTTTGTGTCGATTTCCGAAACCTTAATCAGGCGTCAGACAAAGATAACTACCTTATTCCATCCATGGAGCAGATTCTTCAAACTGTGTCAGGTTCCGAGCTCTTCTCTCTACTGGATGGGTTCTCTAGTTACAATCAGGTCCTGGTCTCAGAATCTGACAGGATTAAGACCACATTTCGAACGAGGTGGGGAACATTCACTTTCCGTCGCATGTCATTCGGGCAAATAAACGTTGGGGCTACTTTCCAAAGGGCTATGGATATCACTTTTCAGGGGTTAATGGGGCAGAGTGTGGTGGTCTACTTGGATGATGTCACCGTTTTTTCAACAACAAAAAAAGCGATCATATCCAGCATTTGAAGCAGATTTTTGAAAGATGTCGGAAATATGGGATCTCTCTCAACCCCAAGAAGAGCATATTTTTAGTTTCGGAAGGCAATTTGCTGGGCCGCATCATCACCAAGAAAGGGATCACAGTCGACCTCGACTGCGTGAAAGCCATAGTGCAAATCCCTCAGCCAAGCACCAAGAAAGGTATGCAATCCTTCCTCGATAAAATTAATTTCCTGCACAGGTTTATTTCAAATTTTTCACAAATTTCCAAACTTCTGCAAAACATGATAAAGAAAGATACAGTTTTCAAATGGGACCAGGAAGAAAAGGAATCATTTGATCCGATTAAGGTAGCAATCGTGGAGGCACCTTCACTCTCAAGCCCCGATTTCAGCAAAGATTTTATCTTATACACTTTCGCTTCAGATTCATCACTGGCCGTGGTCCTCACTCAAAAGGACTGTGACCTTGACGAATGTCCCATATCTTTCATCAGTACAAGACTCCAAGGGGTAGAGCTAAATTACCGGGACATCGATAAGCAAGCTTATGTTGTCTACGAAGTAGCGGAACACTTCAGGCCTTACATCCTAAAAAATCACGTCACTGTAATGGTTTCCCATCTCGTTGTTAGATCCCTCTTCATACAACAAGAGTTCAGGGAGAGAAGAGCCAACTGGATGACATCCCTCCAGGAATAAGACTTAGAATTTAAGCCCTTGCACACTGTAAAAAGGCATGGTCTTTGTAAGCTGGCTGCCAAAGCCACGGATCTGCACGGCACGGAAGCTGACCAATTGGCCTAAGAAACGAAAGGATGGGAGCATGAAATCGAAATGTACCACAATGAGCTCCTCGGCTCACATGACTCCCCATCATGGTATGTTGATTTAAAGCAATACCTAACACAGGGGTTGTTGCCCAAAACAATGTCCGCTAAACAGAGAAGATCCATCAGACTGAAAGCAGCCTCATATCAGATGGTCCAGGGGAACCTCTTCAAGAAGCATCACCTTGGTGTGTTGCTAAGATGTCTAGAATATAACGAAGCACAGCGGGTGCTCAAAGATCTACATGGCGGATCGGCAGGAGGTCATTATGCGGGCAACACCACAGCACACAAGGTTATGTGGGTAGGTTTCTACTAGCCCACTCTATTCAAAGATGCTCATGACTATGAATGAAAGTGTTCAATCTGCCAAAAGCATGCAAGCAGGCAGGCAAGGTCATCCGCCCCCTTACAACCCATAGCAGTTGAGGAACCTTTTCAACGATGAGGTCTGGACATCATAGGTGAGATCATTCCTCACTTGTCAAAGGAGCATATGTACAGGCATCCTTAGTGTTGCAATAGCTTTTTATTGTTATATTTATAAAGCCTTTGACTATATCAACCACATTAATATTTTTAATGTGCTTGTACTAATTAATATGTGTAATTTCCTTTTATATCTCACCTTTTCTAAAGGACATCTATAATTTTGCAAATAGAATCATTCAATTTTAAAACCAATACAACAACTTAATTACAATAAGTCAAAACATATAAGTTGGAAACAAGTGTGGAAAATCTTCACATGCAAGAGTCAGTGCACTTACTTGTATACTCTGTGTGCACTGCGTCAAGATTTTCTTCTCGTGACCAAATGCCTTCCTATTATCTTTTGGGTCAAAGTTTTCTTCAAGGACTTGGTATTGGTATCAAATTTCGCTCTTTAAAATCGAAATTAAAAAAGGTTTAATGACAACATTACACCTTTAAACATACTCAAACTACAAATAGTTATTTTACCTTCTGCAAATGAAGAGCCATGGTTGAATTTGTTTGGGTATTGGGTACCGCTATGAGATGGTATACAAATTTACCGTTTTCACTGATATGTTGCGATGCATGGCCATCTAATTGTTGGAAAAGTATAGATTGCACTGAAATCTGAAATGTTTGTAAATTGCTCTCACAAAATTCTGCTATTTCTAATTAAACTCAAGAGGGCTGTAAAGAGCTAAATGTGTATGATCAACATCCGCATTTACGTATAGTCTATGAAAATGCTCGAGACTTTGATGGGATCGTCAGCGAGTTTAAACGTGGGAAAGGGCAAAAGTTTATTTTAAGAAGGGGAGAAGAAGGGCGTAAGCTTCATCGTCGCGCAACACATTTGAGGTTTCCCCGTGGTGTCTTCAACGGCTGCAAAGGATGTGACATCAATGTCAGCCAATCTACTCAAACGCGCGTTTTCAATAAATTCTTCAATTAAACATTCCCACGGTGGTGTTGGAACGAGTCAAAGTCCAAATTTGAGCACACCCCTTGCCTTTGTTTTTTAACCGCTGCGGCCCGGCCACGTCGTGAACTATTTAGAGTCTAGACAGAGATATTTTTGTCCTTAGCGGGTATAGCATTGTTGTGGGTGGTTTGGTTTTTACATGGTCACAATACTTGTGGCCTTTTCGGTCCCCCCTCGTCTATGTGATATTACGGTCTAGGAGCATGGCCATTATCGATTTTAACACGTAAACTGCAGCGACAACGCTTTTTTTTATACCGGAGTGGTTGGAATTGAGAAAATGACACTAGCGGTTCTCATTGCTCAGTCTCGTTGTGCAGATGCTTCTCATATCAAATCAGAACTTGTTTACAAATGAGTTAAACAAACACCTTCGCTGTAGTTTACGTTTTCCCATGGTGCGTTGGAGCCAAACAAGTCCAGATGTGAGTACACCTCTCGCCCTTCTTTCCACCCGCTATATTTCGATGTTGGTTTGGAATGTTTTGACAGAGAAAGAGATACTCTCTGTTCGCAGCGCATATACTATTGAGTGCGTGGGTCTCGGCGGTTTCCATCAACACGAATATGTGGACGTTTCTTCATTTCATTTGGTAGGTGAGATGTGGTTTTCATCAAATTACAAGGTTTTTGGAGCTTTTTTCATTTTTCAAACGTTAGTTCAAATTACAAGGTTTTTGTATTTTTCTCATTTTTCAAACGTTGTTTCTTGTGTGAAAGAAAAAAACCAACCCACTTTAAACATTGGTTCTTCTGTGCGAAAATGGTATATTCTATTACCAATTTTAAATTTTGCCTGAATAATAAAAGACAACCACTTACAATACTTTGTGCATGTACCTGAGAAATAAAAACAACCACTTACAATACTTTGTGCAGTGTACCTGAGTAATAAAAGACAACCACTTACAAAACTTTGTGTAGTGTATTTGTATAACCAAAACTACATATTCCAAATTTTTTATGGTGGTCACAAAAAGTAGTCTCTCATGTTGACATATTACATTGCTTAACATCAGCTCGCAAAAACTACTACGAGAAATATCAATTATATGTAACATATTTGACTAAAAACGACAAGAAATGAAGAGGCTGAAATGGAAATGGAGCTAACCACACTTTTTTATTATTGAAAATAGTTAAATAAAATTATATTGGACATCAACCATAAATGAATGTAGTGAGACTGAACTAGAACTTAACTAAACCCAATTAAACTAAAGAGAATCAAAACCAAATATGATATCTAGCAGATTAATATCTCAACGCTCCCTATTAATCTCAACGGTTACAAGTAGTGGCCCTTACAATACCCTTTGAAATTCAAATACGCACTCTAAAAATATCTCAATTGTTACAAGTAGTGGCACTTACAGTGCCTAGTGTCTCTCTTTGAAATTCAAATACGCTCTGTGAAAATATTTGCAAGTTGATCTTTCGAAGCACAAAAAGTAAGTAATATGGCTCCATCATTGACAAGCTCGTGGATGAAATTAAAATGTGTGTCAACGTGCTTGCTCTTTTTGTGAAACGCGTTATTTTTTATAAAGAAATTATAGAATTGTTATCACAGTAAATCGTACTTAGCTCCTAAACATCGTTTTGTGAAATGCATTATTTTTTGATAAAGAAATTGCATAACTGTTATCACAGTAAATCGCATTTGGCTCCTTCTAAACATTTGAAAGATCTACCAATAGTCTTCTGAGCCACACTGCTTGACAAGTTGCTGAAGTGGTAGCTACATATTCTTCCTTTGCTGACGATATTGAAACAATTGGTTGTTTCTTTGATACCTGTGAAATTATATTGGTTCCACGGTGAAAAACATACCCTCAGTGGCTTTTGTGATCATCTAAGTTGCCTGCATAATCGCTGTTAGTAAAACCTAAAAGTGAGTTATCTTCAGAATGTGTGTAGAGTGAGCCATAGTCTAGGGTCCCTACGATATATTTACAATCCTTTTTCAACCTTCCAATGAGAAATCTTGGGCGACTACATAAACCTAGAGACAAAACTAGTTGCAAACATGATATTAGGTTTAGTTGTAGTGAGATATAATAGACTACCAACTAAACTTTTATACAATGTGGAATCAATTACTGGTGCTACATTGTTTACACTCAAATTAGTGCCTTGAGCAATTGGTTTATCATATGGTTTGCAATTGGTTATACTAAACTTTTAGAGGATGTCAGTGGCATATTTTTGTTGACCAACAAAAATGCCATTAGCAGATTGTCGAATTTCAATGCCTAAGAAGTATTTCATGACCCCTAGATCATGTTGAAGAATGTAACTACATTCGGTCTTCATAATTGTATTTAAGTCATATTGAAATGTATTCTTGAAAAGATTTTTTTTTTTTTATTAATATTATGACGACTTATTAAAGCATGGATTTCATGCTTGGGCCATCATGTTTTAGTTTAAAGTCCCCATTGAGGACTTCTAGGTTTTATATTAATTCATTAGAGTCATTGTCCATTTAATGATACCCTTCTTGGGCTTTTGAATCATGTAAAAAGAATTATTATTGAGTAAAATTAAGTCATTTTCCACCTCCATACCAAGTCGGTCCTTACTTGATCAAGTTGGCCTACATGATGGTAATTCTAACTCCAAAATTGGTTATAAATACACTACAGTTCAATTCATTTTGAGCATCACTCACAAGTTCGATATTCAAGAGAGAGAAGCAGAAGGATACAGAATTGCAAAAGAAATAAAAATATATCTGCTGTAGAAGAAAGATCGAAGTTTCTGGGTCATCTCCCTCATATGTGTAAATTTAGTGGGCTATTACTGGGATTGAAATTCTAAAATCTGCTACTAGGTTGAATTTCTGCTACTGGGTCGAAGTTTTGTTGGGGAGGTCGAAACTCTGCTACTACAAGATCGAAGTGCTAGGTCAAAGTTGTTGTTGGAAGGTCATCATTGGTAGAAGAAAGGAAGGAATGACTTGTTGATTGGAGGAAGTTTGCGTCTAGGTCAAGGATTCTGGGATCATCTGATGAATCTATTAAAGGAAAATTTGTTGACTGGGTTTTCCCCTAGATAGGGATTTTTCCTTAGTTGTCCACCTAGATTTGGTGCCCCTGATCTTCATTTTTGTGTTTGAGAATTTCTTGATGAAACAAAAATAAAACAAGAACATAAGAAAGTTAATAAGAACAAAATAATATCACAAGTAATTATCATCATAAGAAAATATTTCTGCATTTCTGATTTTCTAATAGATCAGTCATATCAAATTGCATTTGCATTTATGCCTTGAAGTCTTCTAACATCATATTTCCTATATAAAGAATATTATCAATGTAAAGGTATACAATGAGAATTTTACCCTCACGAGTTTTGGTATACTATGTTGGCTGATGGTTCCTTCTGTAAAAACCACTTTTGATGAGATAGGTGTCGATGCAATTGTGTCAAGCTCTTGGAGCTTGTTTCAAGCCATACAAATATTTCTTCAACCTGCACACCTTATGCTCCTCTCGTGAAACTTGAAAACCAAGAGGTTTCTCCACATAAACTTCTTCCTGCAATATACCATTTATGAAAGCAAATTTTACATCAAGTTGATAGACTTGCCATTTGTGTTGAGTTGTTGAAAGATAAAATATTTATGAAAGTGTCTAACCTTGCTACTGGAGAAAAGGTTTCACTATAGTCAACACTAAAATATTATGAGAATCCTTCGGAAAATAGCCTTGCATTATGTTTCTCAACCTCTCATTTTTCATTCAACTTGGTCTTATATATCCATTTTACACCAATTTTGGTTTTGTCTCTTGGGAGATCAAGTAATTCCAAGTGTGGTTCTTCTCTATGGGAGAAATTTCTTAGTTCATTGCATCAATCCGATGTTTTTCTTTAACTAATTCAAAATGGGTTGGTTGAGATGAAAGAAAGGCAAACATATTCTATTGATTAAACACCTACTCATGCTCATATATTTCTCTGATGATTCTTGTTTTATGATTGTCTTATGAAGATGTTGAATCACTAGTGGATTCACTACTGGAAGATGTACCATTTTCAGAGTGGTATGGCTCTTCTTGAAACTGCAATCTTGGTAGATGTCGTGGATAAATAGGCTAATTTAAAGCTTGATCAAACTAAGATTTATTTTCAAAATATTTAACATCTCAACTTAATTTTTTTTCTTCATAACTAGATTGTAAAGTCTATAGGCCTTTGAATGATCACCATAGCCTACGAAAATACATATTTCACTCCTATCGTCAAGCTTCTTTCTTAGCTACTCAAGAACATGTGAAAAATCTACTGACCCAAAAATTCTAAAGTGAGATACATACACCTTCTTTCCATCCCATAATTCTTGAGGTACTGCACCTTGGAGACTGGTTGTTGGATATTTTTTGAAAACATATATTATTGTTGAAATAATTTCATCCTAGTGGTCATTAGAAAACTTCTTCTCACACAACATACATCTGTCCATATTCATGATTGTCTGGTTTTTCCTTTCTGCTACTCCATTATGCTCTGAAGTATATCATGTTGTGTTTAGCATGATGATTCCTTTTTGTTGAAAAAAATCTTTAAATTCATTGGAGTTATATTCTCCTCCTTGGTTTGATCTGAGTACTTTCAAAGGCTTTCTGCTCATCTTTTCTACTTCTGTGTTGAAATATTTGAATCTTGAGAAAGTATATGATTTATTCTTGAGAAAATAAATCCATATCTTCCTGTTATAATCATCAATGAAGGTCAGAAAATAAAGACTACCACCAATGGACTACGTCTGCATTGGGCCACATATATCTATATGGACTAGCTGTAAAGGCTCTTTTAATCTAAAAGAAGTTGTGGGAAAGCTATCTCTTTTATGCTTAGTTAGAATACAAATTTCACAGTTACAATATTTTTCATTCATAATAGGGAGACCAATGACCATTGAATGTTTATCAAGCATATTTATACTCTTGAATGGAATATGCCCATACCTAGAATACCATAGCTGAGACTCATCTATTCTTAACACATTGTGGGAAAAATACTGTGAGATATTTTGACTTCTAAGAGTTAATAGAAACACCATATTCTTGGTTTTTTCAACCTTTTCTATCAGTCTTCTATTTGGAATTTTTTCACAGATATAACATGCGTTCCCTTCAAATATTACATCATAACCATGTTTCAACAATTGACCTACACTAATGAGGTTATGCTTCAGATGTGGAACGTAATAAACATTAGGTATGTATTCCTGTCAATCATGTTTAGTAAGAACAGGGACAATACCTTTCCCTTCATCTTTAGTACGGGGACAATTTCCAAGAGTAGTTTCAGATGTTATGGAAGAATCAATGCAAAAAATTAGATTTTGTTACCTATCATATGATTATTGTAACCACTATCAAACAACCAAAGGTCCTTGCTATGACTATCTTATGAAAGATGGGAGGAAAGAAACATTATTCATTAGGGGAATTTTGACGTCTTAAATGGGCCTCCTAAGAAAAATGTACAACCAAAATAAACTTTATAAGGACCAATAGGATTCAAGATGACGATGCCAACCATGGGGGATGATTCACCATTTTTGGAGGAAAAAGGTAAAAGGATTAAAACATAATAAAATAATAAAACTACTTTTCCAACACGTATTTTCAACTTATCTCCCTCAGGTTTTACTCAAATTTCGAGCGGGAATACTCGTTGGATGAAATATTTAGTTCCTTGTCAAAGGAGTACCCATGTTGCATACTTTCAATGGACCTTCCTACACAAAAAATGAGAAATACATGAAAAAAAAAGTGATTGCAATCACTTTTTTCATGTATTTCTCATTTCTCGTGTAGCAGGGTCCATCGAAAGTATGCAACATGGGTATTTTTCAGATGAGGAATCAAATTTTGCATCCAATAAGTGTTTATGCTCGACATTTGAGTAACCCCATACGGAGATAAGTTGAAAATACGAGTTGAAAAAATAGTTTTTTCTTTTTTCCCTCTAAAATTTGATGATGCAATCTAATCTAATTTTATTATTTCCACTATTATTTTATAATTTCCTAACGAGTCACATTTTAGACCTCAAAATTTTCCTAATGTCAAAGGAGTATCCTTCATTGTTGGAGAGATGGACACTGCCTCTTTGTCTATCTTACTGTTTTTTTACACGTTCATGTTCATAATCCCCATATTTCTTATAGTAATAGCATTGGACATTCGATTTGGTCCATGTTTTGCTTCTCTGTGTTTGGTTTTGTGAAGGTCTCAACTACTTTGTTGCATGATGATGGTCTGATCTGCGTCTGCCTCGCTTGTTGCTACTCTATATCCTCTACCTCTGCCTCTTCTAAGAGAGAGTTGTGCTTTGAAATCTTGTTAGATGGAATCTTCTGCCAACTTAAGTCTTGTTTCGTGTGCCAAAAGTGATCTAGTCAATTGTTCTACTGAGAAGGTTGTAAAATCTTTGGATTCTAGAATGGTTATTACAACCATGCCATATTTCTTAGGCATGCTACGAAAGACTTTTTCAACAATATTTTGATCTATAATGTTTTACTAATGAGTTCAATCTAATTGATTATTCCAATGGGTCTAGTCATGAAGTGGTCCAAATTCTTTGTGTCAATCATCTTTAGGGGTTTGAACTGAGCTCTCAACGTATGCAATTTAATAGTCTTCAATGTATCATTACCTCAATGCGCAAATTTCAAGATATCCCAAGCTTCTTTTGTTATTGATGTGTCAGGTATCTTGTCGAAGATAGAGTCATCAATTGATTTTTGTATCCAACATTTGGGTCTGTGCTCTTTCTTTCTAACTTTTGTAGCGATATTCCTCTGATTATTATTCATTGTTGTTAATACGTGTTAGGTCGACTCTATATAACATTTTTGTAGAGTATCCCAACAATGATGAGCTTGCAAAAGTGTCTCCATTCATAAATACCAAAACACATAATTTTTTACAAGAAAAATCAAAGTTTATGACCAAAAAAACTAGAAAAATTCATTTTTTTTAAATGCGGACATACACACCTTTTTATAATCTCCTCTTTTATTTAAAAAATAAATAAAATTAATCAACACCACCTTCTTTCATTAAAAAAAATGAAATAAATAAAATCTGCTTTCTAAATAGAATAGACTCCCTTTCTTAAATCCTTAAAATCGTTTTTTTTTTTTTAATTCTCCCTTTACACCTTTAAATGATCTTTTTTTTAACAAGGTGTTAAAACAAACTTAAAAAAAAAAAATTAAACTAACTCTTTTAAAATATTTTTGAAATAACCCTTTTAAAAGCTTTTGAAGTAACTCTTTTAAAAGGAGGCTTCGGGTGTCATGAAAAAAAATTAGTCATTTTCATTTCTCACGCATTGGAGTTTCGTTTCTAATTCATAAAAATGTTAAGAAATGAAATTTGACAACGTAACCAAGTCATGCTCCTATTTGAAATTCGTAACCTTTTTTTACTTTTGCCAAGTGTGTAGCTCGATCTTTGCGTTATTGTGGATATGTGGTCAACGCATTTTTCGACAGAGGAAGGTTGCGCTCACATACACAAATTAAAAATTTCGCCGCTCACATACACAAATTAAAAATTTCGCCAATTTTTGAAGGTCAGCGCACTTGGTCATTTTGGATGGGTGTGACTATTATTTAATTTTTTTTTTAATAAAAAACTTCTCTTGGTTTTCTCTTTCAACTAAGGAAATGCTTTCTTTTTTTTTCTTCGACATTTTAAAATTCTCGACTTTTTTTTAACTAATTTCTGATAAAATATGAAAAGCCATGTTCTTTTATTTATCAAATGTAATTACATATATAAAAGAATTATTGTCTCAAGATAGGTATGTTATCTTGGATATACAATTTGTTGATTGAGAGATTGTCTTAACCATACACCAATCTAGGAAATAGATCCTAATACTAGGAACAGACTTGTTTACTTGGTAAGAATCACAACTAAGACAAGTAGGAATTAAATATTTCAACACTCCCCCTTAATGAGTACTTGTCTCCATATCAATCTGTAAAATCTAGTTGTAGTCAAATATACCAAAAAGAATATGTTGATGTCCATATAAAGGAGCAACCATCCATTGAACTGCATGGGTACTAACCACGACAACCGCTAGTCTTGTAGGATTTCCTTCGCATACATGGTTCTGTCAACCATTATAGCTGCATACATGTACCTGTACCTGTAAATTCCCCTCCATCATTTTTAACCTGGGTTTTGTCGGATTACCCGTAACCATGCATTGGGTTTTGTTAGATCACCCTCAACCATGCCACCATGGGCTCTCAACCACCAAGGCTAGACACAACCAACAAGGCTCAACATAGCCACGAAGGCTCAACTCAGCCACGAAGGCACTCCAGCCACTGTGGGCCACAATCTTGCCACTAGGGCACTCCAGCCACTCTAGGCTACAAACCTGCCACTAGGGCACTCCAAAGACCCGACTCAACCAGGTCGAGGGTTTTCTCGACTAACCCTAAACCATGCCAACATGAATCTCTGTCCCACTTCACTGTTACACATGGTTTCTCGCTTACCACAAACCGACACTGCAAATAGAAAGTGGTTTTAAAATTACCACGAACTGTATGATGGTACACATGCCTTACAAGGCTTACAACACAACTCCAAATTTTAGAGTTAACAGATACATACATTACAAAGACCACTAAAAAACATCATAGACTTGCTTACTAATAAAATGTATGTGATACTCTAATACATCATGTTCAAGAGTCTAGTCCACACACTCACACAAACTTTCAACTCGTCCTCTGTCATCATTTAATTTCTTGTGTGGTTGTTGCTCAAAATCAATATTTGCTGCACTTCAACCTCATTATCCACCATGGAATGTCTTTGCATCTTCTTTCTTTTTTTGGTTCAAATGTTGTCTTGAATTCACCTACGTGATTTGTTAGAGTCGCTAATTCTAACAAAACCACTCCATTGAGTTAGCGAAACTCAATGTAAATACTTCTGATTCCAAAACATTTATAAATACCACTTCTTTGGAGTTTCTAAAAATGCAGTCATAATCATTTTAATAAATTACATTTGTATATTGAGTTGATCAAGCTCAACGTATTTATCTTACGAAACTCCAAATAAATTCAAAAAAGTTACTTTTCGTTTTACCTTGACTTGAATGGGCATTGCAACAATTTAGGGAACACATAAAAAAATGGTGAACTGCATGTTATCTGCTAGCTTATTGCTACAGAGAAGCACTATTAGTGTGTGAAAAATGGAGCTAGTTCTACCCTAGATCGTACGCTATATGGAAATTCGGTCGCTGAACATTTATGAAAACCAACGACAAACTTGTGGATCCTGCAGAATCGAAAACGAGGCAAACAAAAACATCTGACTGCTTTCCACAGACATGAAGTTATTCTGGCCGCGCAAGACATATCTGGAACCTCCTCCAAAGTGAAAAGCAATTTTGGGCAATCGGGGAGCAACAGGCTTAGAATTGACACCCTTGTCCAACACAACTCTGGAAAATGCTCATTTCTTCTTTCTCATGTTTACTAGTATCTGAAATTACTTCAGCCTTGCATATGAGCTCTTCACCCATCGGTAGAATGATAGACACCTTATCTTCTTGTTTATAACTGAGAGTAATAGAGGCAATGCAAATCAACGCCCTCATCGACACGCTAACCATGCACGTCAACATGAGCCCCAGAATTCTTGTAAAATCTGCAGTGGATTCCATTGTCATTGTTTAAAAAACAACAAGACGATCCAAGCCATTCGCCCTCTACAGGAATGCAACTCACTTCGTATTCCCATGCTACCTCGTCAGCGAGAGATGCACCCTCCTGAACAAATGCAAATTCAATATCCATGGATCTCAGAGTTCCTCTTAAACTATGAAACTTCCAGTGCTTCTTCTTCCCTCTTTCACGGCAGTATTTAGCCCGAAATAAAATTCCACTGCAAGACTACGCAGAATATGACTGCGCCTCCTCCACACAGGTAGCACACGAGCTCTCACCGAATCTCCAAACCGTAGCCGCGTGAGGACAGTTATTGGAGAAGGCGGTCGATTTGAGTTTGGCGTACATCCTCCGATCTTTTATGGCCCTCCAAATAGAACCTACTAACCCATAATTCTCAGCTACATCTAACACAAGCAATGGAAAAGGTAAAATTGAGCACCGGGAGGATGAAAACCACCGCTCATAAAAAAAAAAATAAAAATATAAAAAAAAAATCGAGCCATCCAAATCCAAGCCATTGGCCCAGAGTTGGAAGAAGCCACAAATCATCGGCTCCAGATCACGCAACAGAATCGTAATCCCAGGTTCTCCAGGTCATGACCAAGCTCGCCTACAAAGATTCGTTGTCACGACTATGATTAAATTAAGATGGACAAAAAAAATTAAAGAAAAACAAATACAATCTTTTGTTTCCTCAGCCCAGGACTGGCGAAGCCCACGAGGGGCCAGCCCTTAGGGCTCTGATACCATTATAAAATATGAGAATCCAGATTCCTTTATTAATCAAATGTAATTACATATATACAAGAAGTGTTGTCTCAAGATAGGTATGCTATCTTGGACACACAATTTGTTGGTTGAGAGATTATCTCAACCACACACCAATCTAGGAAATAGATCCTAACTACTAGAAACCTGACTCCTTTACATAGTAAGAATCACAACTGAGACAAGTAGGAATTAGATATTCCAACAATTTCACGCTACTAGCTTCTTCAAACAACGGAGGCATCTTCTCCTCCTCGACTTCTTGATCTTTTCTTCTCTCTCGAGAGTCTTATGGGACCTAGTGCTTTGATACCTTGATAAGAAATGAAAAGGCAAAAACTAAAATCAACCTAACCACTCTTCTCATCATTCAAAACAGTTAAATAGAATTACATTGGAGACATAAACAATAAATGACTATAGTGAGACTGAACTAAAACTCAACTAAACTCAAAAGAATCAAAACTGACTATGACACCTAATAGGGAGTGAGATTAATATCTCAACAAAAAGTGTCCATGTAATAGGTATTTTTTTACTCTAAGAAGAGTATCATTGCAAAATAAGAGAAAGGGATGTCCCCATATATTTTGTTGTACCCTTGTTTAGATAAGGCATCGACTATGGCATTCTTATCCCTGTAAATATGATCAAGGACGAGTGCTTGAAAAATACCAATCAATATTTCAATAAATTTCATCTACTTTATAAGCATGAGAGGTTCAAAAGTGGTTCTCATCAGCACCCAGTCGATAACCACTTTAGGGTCTCCATAGACATCCATAGACTTGACGGAAAAACATTTTGCATAGAAAAGAATATCCCAAAGAGCGATGATCTTTGCACAGGTATTGGAACCCGCCCCATCATTCCAACAAAAGTGATAATAAGTACCTATCTCTATGACTATATATGCCCCACAACCACAAGTATTATTGCAAGTCATTCCATCAAAGAAACAAATTGGATATATGCACCACATTTCTTCAAATTTTATACATATCAAAGATCCCTTCTCAGATATAGGCCCAATTTCATTGTAAAATGCAACAATCTTCATACAAGTATTCATTATGTTTGTTGAAACATCGTCAAATATAAAAGCATTTTGATACCCCCATGTTCCCCATAAAATGTAAAAAGGAAGAGAGTGAATTTTTTTATAAATAAAGAACCATTCTAATAACCAAGCCTCCACATAAGTATGATTCCACTCGGTAGTAATAAGAAGAAAATTAAATACACCAAACCAGATGGAAGTCACAAAATGAAAATTGAGGAAAAGGTGTAACATGTCTTCAAGCTCTAATTTACACATGACACATCTCCATCGTCTTATGTATCCTCTCTTACATAAGTTGTCCGATGTTAGAATTTTGTTTTGTCATGCCATCCAACCAAAAAATTTGAGATTGAGGGGGAGGTTCCACTTCCTTAATTTTTGGAACCAACATCGATCCCCAAAAGAAAGTTGTGCAGGAGAGATATAACTATATGCGTCCTCTACTGTGATCTATCCTTGTGTATTTTTCCATCCCATGAGAGGATATCATCACTTTTTGTCAAAGTGATACCTACTAAGAATAAGTTTTGAACATATTTCTCCCAAGATACTACTAGGTCATCAAAGAAACCAATACCCCATTTACAATTTTAGGATTGTGATGTTGTGATAGGATCATGAGAGATATAAATTTGATTTAAATGGTAGATTCCCATATTATGAATATACTTGATAAGTGGAGCAGGAAAAGAATGATCCCCATCAAAACCTTTAATGGGATCTGTTAGCACTCCTTATTTTTCCCAAGGTTGAGAAAAGAAACCAAAGAGGTAACCTCAGACCAACTTTTGACTTGGTAGCTAGCCCTACCAAATCAAAGAGGGCTCTCTCTAAATGAAACTGATAGCCAATGGAAGTGACTCGAGCATATGAGGGTTTTAGGCTAGGTATCGGCTTAGTAGGGTTTGCTGGATAAAGAGAACTAGGTTTAGGAACTAGGCCAAGTATTCCAAATGATCAGTTGCAGATATAGAATGAGGTAAGGTAGGTGTAGTCAGTGATACAAATTGAGTTTTTCATTGTAGTGTGGTGAGGAGGAAATCATATAGAAAGCATTAAGTGAGCATAATGAATTCACTTGCTTATAAGATAAAACATTTATGTGACAATCTCAAACAAAACAAAGCATATGAGGGAATGTATTCTATTTAAAAAATAGGAGATTAACACAAGAAGAATATAGATGGCTTCTAGAACTACTTAATCATAAAATTCATAAGGAAAAATAAAGAAAAATAGTGTCACTAACCACATCACAAGAATCTCATAAAAATAGCTGCAACTTCCTGTATTATTTCTGTCAAAATGAAGTACACTAGTTTAGAAATGTATGAGCTTAAAGTATCCAACCACCCTTTCACTTCATTATGTCTACATATAGATGAAAAACAAGTTTTCCCCTCCAAAGGCTTGAATCCTTCTTCCTAGGAACTGATTTGATTTCAGAATTTTTATCTATTTTGATATTATTTCAACTGTGTTTCCATAATACCTCTATCTTCCTATATTAGAATTAGGTTTTTTTTAGGAGTAAAATTTATCAGCAGAAGTATTTTTTTCCACAGTACACAGATTTTACAATGCATTCAATCATATCTATTGTGGGAGTAGTTCTCACTGGCAAGGAGAACTATCCTGAGTGGTCCCGCAAGATAAAACACACCCTCATTTTCAATGAATTGTGGAAAGGAGTGTGTGTTGGAGACGGAGACAAAGAGCCAGAATAGCCTATCTCAGACAAGGAGTTCGCCATTTTGGAAAATAAGAACAACAAAGCCTATGCATTGATTGCAGCATCAATAAATAAAGAGGTGAGTCACCATATTTTGCCATTTTCAAATGTTTTCGAAGCCTTAAAAAATTGAAGGAACTCTATAACTCACACTCTGCACTTGAAGTTGTTCAACTCATGATTAAACTCTTCACCCTTGAATTACAAAATAATGATCCTCTTGCTCTTGCATCAAAAGTAAAATCTATAATGCATGATATCAAAGTCATTAATGTTGAATTGTATATTCCTCTGATAGCTTTTCTCAAGGCACTTTATCCCACTTACTAAAATTATCTTGAGTCATTGCAAGCAAATGGAAACCTCAAAGATACTACGTTTGACTCCCTTGTGAAAAAATTCGCTGAAAGAGAGAAAGCTTTTGGCAAGAAGACAACTCCTGAGTCTTTTGAAGAGGTTGTGTGCCTTGCTCATATAGAAAAGAATCTTACTTAAGATTTTTCTAGAGGAAGGAAGAGGAAGAAATTTCAGAGGCAAGGGGGGCAGACACTCTCAAGGAGAAAAGTCAGATTTGCACTGCATATGCTGTAAAAGAGATGGATCACGTGATGCATCCACATGCAAGTTACCTTGGGACAGAATTGAGTAGGAAAGAAACCAACCCAAAGGTAAAACTAATGACAAAGACAAAGGTAAAGCACCTAAATTCGATCACTATGTTGTGGCACACTGTAATATTGGAGTAAATGAAGACTTATTTAATGCTTCACTTGCTTCTTGGAAAAATAATTGGTTGCTTGATTCAGGAGCAACTTGCCACATGACTTTTAGAAGATATTTTTTTGAAGAATTTACTGACAATGTTGATGGAGTAATATACTTTGCAGACAAATCAAAACTCAAGCCATCAATGCCTGGCACAATCAGGCTTCAATTGCCTGGTCTTCCAGACTTTCTTCTACATCATGATCTATATCTCCCACAGTTGAGGAGAAACTTGTTGTCCTTGGTCCACATCCGCCAACAAGGACACTCCATTCATATGTTCTATGGACAACTTGAAGTGAGAAATGCTTCAGACCACTCACTTGTCATGACGGGGTCAGAAGAAGAAAGGCTTCTCAAACTGCAGGGTACCTCTGCTCGTGCGCAAAATTTCTCATACAATTCTCATTATGAAGAAGGTACATTTCCATCAAGTTTATTATGGCATGCTAGATTTGGACACTTGAACTATGATAGCCTCCGCTTGTTGAAGAAAAATGGTGTTACTGGTTTGCCTACAATTCCTGGGAAACTTAAACAATCTGATGCTTGCATTCTAGGAAAGCATAACAAACAATCTTTTCATGACTCACATTCAAGAGCACATAGAAAAATTGAACTTACTCATTCAGATTTATGTGGTCCAATGCCTATTCCTTCTGCAAATGGAAATAAATATATGATGACATTTATTGATGACTACACCAAAATGTGTCAGGTTTATTTATTGAAGAACAAATATGATGATTTTCAAACATTCAAGAACTTTCATACATGGATTGAAAATGATGCACAATCTCATATTGGCGCTATTCACACTGATAATGGAAAAGAATACACTTCAAATGAATTTGAAAACTATCTTCGCCAACATGGGATAAAACATCAAACAACTATGCCTTATAATCCCCAACAGAATGGAGTAGCTGAAAGAATCAATAGGACAATCTTAAATATGGTGCGCTCCATGATGTTTTTCAAAAATATAAAATTGATGTTTTGGGCTGATGCAATTCTATGTGCTGTATATGTAAAGAATAGATGTCCATCTAATGCTATTAGAAACAAGACTCCTTATGAAATGTGGTATGGGAACATTCCTTCGGTAAAGCATCTCAGGGTCTTTGGTTCCACATGTTATGCCTTGATACCAAAGGTACATAGAAAGAAACTTGGTGCAAGAAGTCGTAAGCATATCTTCCTGGGGTATTCAAACACCTTCAAACCATAGCGTCTCTATGGTGAAGTCAATAAAAAGTTTGTTGAATCTAGAGATGTAATGCTTCTTGAATTATCCAAAACTGACAATGTTGTTGAGCGGCAACTTGATCGCTTGGATAGATTCTCAAATGCAAAATCGTTTGCAGAATTTGATAATTAGATTCCATATCTTGAAGGGGGGATTCCTATACTAGATCAACCTGTGGAATCTTCTTCTGAAGCAATCTCTTCCCCACATGAAACTCCAACAATGAATGATACTTTGAGTGATGTGATTAACAGAATTGAGAGACTCAATCTTGATTCAGTCCCAACTCAATCAATGGAGCAGCCTGGACCATATGAGAAAGGTCCCTCAAAGTGGCTGACAAAGACACTTGAAAGTGTTCATCCTGATGAAGTTGGAAAGACAGGAACTGGAAATTCAAACCGACAAAAAGGAGGTGATGTAGATGACTCTGATTCACCTGTTGATATGGATGTTTCTTATGATTGTGAATTGAATTTGTCTATAGATTTTGAACCAACTTCCTTCAAAGAAGCTACTTCTCATGATGAATGGAAAGAAGCGATGCAAAAGGAGTATGATGCCCTGATAAATAATGGCACTTGGAAGCTGGTTGATCCTCCATTGGGAACCAAACCAATTGGCTACGAGTGGGTCTACAAGGACAAGTATAAAGCTGATGGCTCACTTGACAAGCACAAAGTCAGGCTTGTGGCAAAAGCTTTAGCATGGAAGTAAGGGGTTGATTATGAGGAGACTTTACCCCCACAACAAAATGGGCTACCATCCGGACACATTTTTCCCTAGCAGCTTAGAACGGTTGGAAAGTTGATCAAATTGATGTAAAAACTGCTTTCTTGAATGAAGATCTAAAAGAGAATGTCTTTATGTCCCAGCCTGAAGGATTTGTTGTGAAAGGACATGAACATAAAGTATGCAAACTTGTGAAATCCTTGTATGGCCTCAAACAAGCATCGTGAGCCCGGTATGAAAAACTAACTGAGCATCCTCTGAAACTCAATTTCAAACATTATGATCTTGATGATGTAACTTTGTTTGTCAAGAAGGTTGGAAGAATAGTTGTATATCTTGTGGTATATGTAGATGATCTTTTGATGATAGGGAACAATGAAAGCTACATTGCATCCATAAAGAAGGATTTGAGGAAAGGTTTTGAAATGACTATATTGGGCTATGTTCATTACTATCTTGGTATTGAAGTAACTCAACATTTGAAGTCCATATTCCTTTCTCAAGAGAAGTACATTGGAGATCTGTTGAACAGGTTTGGCATGACTGAATGCAATCCTCTGACTACTCCAATGGAACAAAACTTAAAGCTCACATCTATTGAAGGAAAAGAATTTGAGGATGCAAAAAAGTATAGACAGCTTTTAGGAAGTCTCAACTACCTAACTACTACTAGACTAGACATTTCGTTTACTATTGGAATCCTCTCCAGGTTTATGAAAAAGCCTTGTGAGGGACATTGGTTTACTGCAAAAAGAGTTCTAAAGTACTTGATGGGAGCTTAAGACTTTGGAATCAAATACACACAAGTGGGTGACTTTAGCTTGATAGGATACTCTGATTCAGACTTTGATGGAGACAAAGAAACTGGGGCATCTACTTCAGGTTATGCTATGAGTCTTAGATCAAGATCTGTCTCCTGGAGATCACGCAAACAATCAGTTCTAGTAGATTCCACAACATAGGAAGAATATGTGGCAGCAGCTTAGGCAACAAAAGAAATTGTGTGGCTCATGAAAATTCTTGAATATTTGCAGGTAAAACAAGTACAATTGACTACACTGATGATTGACAATACCTCGGCAATAAAGTTGGCCAAGAATCCAAAGTTCCATGATCGAAGGAAGCACATCAATACTAAATATCATCTAATTCGACATCATGTTGAGGCCAAAACAATCCACCTCCACCATTGTTCCACTAATGAGAAAATTGCAGACATCTTCACCAAAGTGTTTGGAAGAGAAAATATTTAAAGATTCAGAATGATGCTTGGACTCACAACATCCCCTCAGATTAAGGGGGGGATGTTGACACCTAATCATAGGGATTGGGTGAACAACTGTAATTAATGTAAAAATATAATAGAAAAGATGGAAAGTCACCTCGGGATGAACTGAATAGTCACTCCCTAGTATATATAATAATGAACAACCAGAATGAATAACATGAATTGATTTGAGGAGTTACCTCTTGGTCTGACATCTTTAACAAATGCCAAAACCTAGAGGAGTTAGAAACCACTTCCCCTTTTAAACTAATTGATTGAGTTTGTCTCTCAAAGCCTTTAATTACAAGATTATTTACTATTTAACCCCCAATAAACTCATTTACATAATATGAAATCATATGGTAACCATTTACACCAATCTAGCTTGACCTTTCACCATTACAAGCAGTAAAACAGTCAAATTCACAAAAGTGCAACAAATGAGGAGAAGCACAACAAAAATTTGGAGGATGGTTTGGAAGCCTTCCTGGATGAGTTTTTTTTGTAAAAGGTATGTATGGAAAGCAGAAGATGTCCTCTATACAATGGAGTCACTAAGGCTGGAGGTTGGTAAGACTGGAGTCTAAATTTTTGTATTTTCTTTTGTGTTTGGAGGCTAAGCAATGAGGCTTGCTAATTTTGTGGAGGCCTTTAAGGAAGGAATCATGATGAAAATGCAAATTATGAAGTAATCAGTTAGGCCAAAGCCTTTTTCTTATAAGAAAATAATGGAGGAGTGCCGAAGGAGGAAGTCGTAGGTTGGGGGAGCAAAAAATTTCTTACGATAAGAAAGGAAGGAGGGTGGAGGGAGGTCGTGAGGTAATGAGGGACACCCCAAGCTTTCTTATAAGAAAGCTTGGGAGGAGGAGAGGCATAGGCTTCATGGTCACGTAGGAGAGCCATGTTTGATGTTTCTCGGTGGTGTGACAATTAGACAGATGTAAACAATGTGACAATTTCTGTTCATCCCATCCGATAATAAAGGTGTGTTTTAAATATAAATTGGTGAATTGCACACCCTTAGTTGAATTCCAGCTTTTAGAATTGTATCTAGAGATGTAATCTTTCTTGAATCATCCAAAACTGATAATGTTGTTGAGCGGAAACTTAATCACTTGGATAGATTCACAAATGCAAAATCATTTCAAGAATTTGATAATTAGATTCCACATCTTGAAGGGGGGATTCCTATACTAGATCAACCTGTCGAATCTTCTTCTGAAGCACTCTCTCCCCCACATGAAACTCCAACAATGGATGATACTTTGAGTGATGTGATTGACAAAATTGGGAGACTCAATATTGATTTGGTCCCAACTCAATCAATGGAGCAGCCTGGACCATCTAAAGAAGGTCCCCCAAAGTGGCTGACAAAGACACTTGAAAGTGTTCATCCTGATGAGGTTGGAAAGACAGGAACTAGAAATTCAAACCGGCAAAATGGAGGTGATGTAGATGACTCTGATTCACCTATTGATATGGATGTTTCTTATGATTGTGAATTAAATTTATCTACAGATTTTGGACCAACTTCCTTTAAAGAAGCTGCTTCTCATGATGAATGGAAAGAAGCGATGCAAAAGGAGTATGATGCCCTGATAAATAATGGCACTTGGAAGTTGGTTGATCCTCCATTGGGAACCAAACCAATTTGCTGAAAGTGGGTCTACAAGAACAAGTATAAAGTTGATGGCTCACTTGACAAGCACAAAGTCAAGCTTGTGGCAAAAGATTTTACATGGAAGGAAGGGGTTGATTATGAAGAGACTTTGCCCCCATAGCAAAATGGGCTACCATCTGAACACTTTTTTCCCTAGCAGCTCAGAACGGGTGGAAAGTTCATCAAATGGATGTAAAAATTGCTTTCTTGAATAAAGATCTAAAAGAGAATGTTTTTATGTCCCAGCCTAAAGGATTTGCTGTGAAAGGACATGAACATAAAGTATGCAAACTTGTGAAATCCTTGTATGGCCTCAAACAAGCACCACGAGCCTGGTATGAAAAACTAACTGAGCATCTTCTGAAACTCAATTGCAAATATTATGATGTTGATGATGCAACTTTGTTTGTCAAGAAGGTTGGAAAAACAGTTGTATATCTTGTGGTATATGTAGATGATCTTTTGATGACAGGGAAACAATGAAAGCTACATTGCATCCATAAAGAAGGATTTGAGGAAAGGTTTTGAAATGACTGATTTGGGCTATGTTCATTAGTATCTTGGTATTGAAGTAACTCAACATCCGAAGTCCATATTCCTTTCTCAAAAGAAGTAGATTAGAGATCTGTTGAACAGGTTTGGCATGACTGAATGCAATCCTCTGACTACTCCAATGGAACAAAACTTAAAGCTCACATCCACTGAAGGAAAATAATTTGAGGATGCAACAAAGTATAGACAGCTTGTAGGAAGTCTCAACTACCTAACTACTACCAGACCAAACATTTCATTTGTTGTTGGAATCCTCTCTAGGTTTATGAAAAAGCCTTGTGAGGGACATTGGTCTGCTGCAAAAGAGTTCTAAAGTACTTGAAGGGAATTCAAGACTTTGGAATCAAATATACACAAGTGGGCGACTTCAGCTTGATTGGATACTCTGATTCAAACTTCGATGGAGACAAAGAAACTAGGGCATTTACTTCAGGTTATGCTATGAGTCTTGGATCAGGAGTTGTCTCCTGGAGATCACGCAAACAATCAGTGCCAACAGATTCCACAACAGAGGCAGAATAGGTAACAGCATCTTACGCAACAAAAGAAATTGCGTGGTTCAGGAAAATTCTTGAAGATTTGCAGGTAAAACAAGTACAATCGACTCCATTGATGATTGACAATACCTTAGCAATAAAGTTGGCCAAGAACCCAAAGTTCCATGATCAAACGAAACACATCAATACTAAATATCATCTAATTCGACATCAAGTTGAGGCCAAGACAATCCATCTCCGCATTGTTCCACTAATGAGAAAATTGCAGACATCTTCACCAAAGCGCTTGGAAGAGAAAGTCTTTAAATATTCAGAACGATGCTTGGACTCACCAACATCCCTTCATATTAAGGGGGGGAATGTTGACACCTAATAATAGGAATTGGGTGAACAACTGTAATTAATGTAAATATATAATAAAAAAGATGGAGAGTCACTTGAAATGAACTGAACAGTCACTCCCTATTGTATATAATAATGAACAACCTGAATGAATAATAAGAATTGATTTGAGGAGTTACCTCTTGTTCTGACATTTCTAACAAATGCCAAAACCTAGGGGAGTTAGAAATCTCTTCCCCTTTTAAACTAACTAATTGAGTTTGTCTCTCAAAGCCTTTAAATACAAGATTATTTACTATTTAACCCCTAATAAACTCATTTACATAATACCATTTACACTAATCTAGCTTGACTATCAACCTTTCATCATTACAAGTAGTAACACAATCAAATTCACAAAAGTGCAACAAATGAGGAGAAGCGCAACAAAACTTTGGAGGATGGTTTGGAAGCCTTCCCGGATGCGTTTTTCTTTGCAAAAGGTATGTATGGAAAGTGGAAGATGTCCTCTATACAATCGAGTCGCTAAGACTGGAGGTTGGTAAGAATGGAGTCTAAATTTTTGTATTTTCTTTTGTGTTTGGAGGCCAAGCGATGAGGCCTGCTAATTTTGTGGAGGCCTTTAAGGAAGGAATCATGATGGAAATGCAAATTATGAAGTAATCAGTTAGGCCGAAGCCTTTTTCTTATAAGAAAATAAGAGAAGAGGAGTGCCGAAGGAGGAAGGCGTAGGTTGGGGGAGCAAAAAATTTCATACGATAAGAAGCCTTTTTCTTATAAGAAAATAAGAGAAGAGGAGTGCCGAAGGAGGAAGGCGTAGGTTGGGGGAGCAAAAAATTTCATACGATAAGAAAGGAAGGAGGGTGGAGGGAGGTCGTGAGGTAATGAGGGACACCCCAGCTTTCTTATAAGAAAGCTTGAGAGCTTTCTTATAAGAAATATTGGGAGGAGGAGAGGCGTAGGCTTCACGGTCACGCAGGAGAGCCATGTTTGATGTTTCTTGGTGGTGTGACAATTAGACAGCTGTAAACAATGTGACCATTTCTGTTCATCCTGTCCAATAATAAAGGTGCGTTTTAAATATAAATTGGTGAATTGCACACCCTTAGCTGAATTCCAGCGTTTTCACACGGTGACGGTGATATCGGAGAGAATAAACTTCCAAAACTTTGAATTACAGCCCTTAGACTCTGTTTTCTTCTCGCTACGATCGAGCCACGTGGTGAACGTAGAAAGAGAAAGAGATTCCCTTCTTAGAGCGTGTGTGTGGAGAATTGAAAGGTCACCCTAGCGGTCCTCTTTCAAAAGTTGTCCAATGAGATGGTGGCCATTTGTTTGTGTATCCAATCAGGTAGTAGCAATTTGTATTGACCAGAATAGGCTCATGAATTCATGGACCAAATTTAATTACGAAGAACTGTATTCAGAGACTTACACACGTTCATTCAAATTTCCAGGATTTTCAATGTTGTACAACCAGCGAAGGCCCACGTAAACTTGGGTTCACTTTTTCGTTATTGTTGCGAAAGAGGTTAGGATTATTATTAACAGATGGACCTTTTGATGAAGTTGGAGATATTCATTTTTAAATTCGTAAATTCTTGCGTAACTTAAATGGTAGTAGAAGTGAGCATCTTTGGTTTGGTTATCATTTTTTACGGGGAAATTAAAATAGGTAATTTTTTTTGGGTAGTTTAATTTATAGATGAAAAGTTTTCCGAGTAAAAATTAATTTTTTTTGTTATTTATACATTTTTAATGTATAAATAAATTCAATTATTTTTTATGAGTTAAAAACATATATTATATATATATATATTATATACTATATATACATATAAATTTGGATGTGGTGGAAGAGCATGAAGAAGTGGTTTGCATTGATGAGAAACTCTACGATAATCAACCTACTCATTCCAAACACTATTTATATATCCACATCCTCTTGATAAGTCCTATTAACTTATGGTTTTTCTAATTCTCTAAAGTCGAAGTAGAGTCTCCAAACTTATCCCTAGTTCTATTACCTCTAGATATTCTCAAAAGGTAAGAAGCTATTGCTCCAACGATCTTTCTCTTAGATTTGTTAAACAATGTGTGGAAAAGTGTATATGAATTACAAAGGCTTGAAGCAAATACATATTATTCATCTCAACAAGTAAGATAGAAGACTCATACAGAAAAACCTTTGTTAAACAATGTGTGGAAAAGTGTACATGAATTACAAAGACTTAAAGCAATACATACTGTTTATCTCAACAAGTAAGATAGAAGATGCATACCTAAAAACCTCGTATATTGGTGAAGTTTGCAAATCCTGTGAAAAACTTTGGAGACTCTGCTTCAACTGGAAGATATTAGTTTGCAAACCCTGTGAACAACTTTGGAGACTCTACTTCAACTGGAAGATATTTCTCCTAGCTTCTTGATCCAATGCCATACACACAAACATATCCAAACAAGATGATGCTTTTTCCTTACCATGCACTAGGAATAATAAAAACCACATACATATATAAAGACATGAAATGTGTGGGAGAGAACTCGCAAATGTTTTCATTAGTCAAAATAGCACAAATACATTATACCTTGGTGTATAAATGAAGACCTCCTTCATCCTTGGCATGAAACTTCCCTCAAATTATTATAAGATAGGGCTTGCCTCACATGCTTCAGTAGAAATGCACCAACATATTTGAGTTATCTTCTCTATTAATTTGGTTTTCCTCCTCAGAGGGTCTCTCTATATAGGTTTTTTTTCCAAACTGAGGAGGATTTACTTAGACACCTAGGGCCATGAGAAGTTACGTTTGATGGCATGTGAAATGGGTTGATACAAGGTCTCTATATATAGGTTTTTTTCTAAACTGAGGAGGATTTACTTAGACACCTAGGGCCATGAGAAGTTACATTTGATGGCATGTGAAATGGGTAGATACAACTGATGGATAGAATTAATGGCATGTGAACCAAGTGATTACAAGTCATGGACAATTTCGTGCTCAATTATGAGCTTTTCTTAACTCACTAATAATCTTTTTCTTAATTATGAGTTTTTTTCTCAATTAAAAAATCAATTTGTATTTCATAATTATGAAATTATAACAAAATAATTATGAGAAATTACTCAATTATGTAATTTCAACCCTATAACATCTAATAAATTCCTTGTAAGACCCATATAACTAAACAAATGGGAAAAAGGTGATGCATTCTAGCCAACAACTGAGGTAAGTTGAACTAGGCCTCTCTCACTATAGTGCAATCACAAATAGGGTTATAAAAGATGCCCCATAATGCATGAGGTTAGAAGAGAAACTAATGGCTAAAATGCATTACGAAAACATGTATCAAAATGCAAGGAAGGAGTTGACATCAAAATCTGAGATGGTGACTCTTTTGTAAGCTTGGGAGGGATAACACCAGTGGGTGCCTCAGTAAACCTTATTGGCAATAATCAATCTCTAGTGCAAATCCCAACTATTACAGAACCACCATAACCTCAACTAAGTGCATGTAATTGTGCACATAATGTAAAGCAGGAGGAAGACCCTCTCTCTTATCCTCAACATCTTAGTCTTATCCACAATATTGGATGAGTTATCAGGCAACATGATGGTCAACTTGAAGGCCTGGTTGCCAGCCATATGACCACAACGCTAGGCCAAGAGCTATAGTTCGTATGATCAACAACTGGGAATTAGCGATTCACATCAATGATCAACGAGAAACCCGAGATGACATAAGCCTAGAGGTTACGTCCTAGAAGATTTGAAATGTCTATGCAAGGAAGAGACCAAGCTGACTCAGCACTGGGCTAGCATGGCCAACTCAGCAAGGTGGAGAAGGTCAGGGTGAGTTGGAGTCCTTGTATTGGCCAATAAAAGGGAGCCCAATAACCATGTGGAAGGTTTGTCACAACGAAAAAGTGTTGAAGACGGGCCTTCTCGACAGAGAAATAGGCACCACAAATGACAATAATATCTTTGTCTCGGAGTCCATCTCCCGAAGGTGGCAATGTGTAGCAGTCAAGGGAGAGTGGATTTTGTGGGATGTGGTTTTCATCAATTCACTATATTTATGGATTTTGTGGGATGTGGTTTTCATCAAATTACAAGGCTTTGGGTCTTCCTTCATTTATTAAACGTTGGATTCTAGAAATATAGCGATTATAGGTAATAACACCAAAACTGTAACTTGGTTTATACTATGCTGGAATTCAAAGATGACACTGGCGATTCGCGTTTGTCAGTCTCGATTGTGTAGATTCTTCTCAAGTCTCGATTGTGTAGATTCTTCTCAAATCGAATCAGAAAATATGTTCGAAGCTGCACTGCTAAATGTGGAATCCAGCTTACGCTTGATAAAGAGTTATTTTCACACGTTGCTTTATTAGAATTCACTTCGTTTACATTTCCAAGATTTTCAATGTTGACAACCAGCGGGTACCAACCTACGCGTGGTTTTATATGCATCTTCCTATTTATATACCTTTGATCATTCGTGCAGATTTGAAATGCGATCCTTCATCACACGATAGTCACCGGTGCATTTTAGTTAAAGATTAGGACAGGCTATCGCTGCTGCCACTACTACACCAAAGGCACTTTTGAGACATTTTTTTAAGACAAAAGAAATCTTTTGTCTCAAAAACTCATTTTTTATTTTAGTTATTTTACATTAAAAATTAATATCAATTGATTTGTCTTAAATATAGACTTTGAGACAAAAATAGGTTGAGACAAAAATATTTTAAGACAAAACTTTATATTTCAGACAAAAATAGTTTAAGACAAACATATTTTAAGACAAAATTAGTTTGAGACAAAAATATTTTAAGACAAAACTTTATATTTAAGACAAAAATAATTTAAGATGAAAATATTTTGAGACAAAACTTTATATTTAAGACAAAGGTAGTTTGAGACAAAAATTTAAAGACAAAACTTTATATTTAAAACAAAAATAGTTTAAGACAAAATTATTTTAAGACAAAAACAATTTAAGTCAAAATTATTTTAAGACAAAACTTTATATTTAAGACAAAAGAATTTTGAGACAAAAATATTTTAAGACAAAACTTTATATTTAATACAATGACCACTTTAGATCAAACCTATGTTTAATATGATATTTCACTTCGAATGAAAATGGAGGGAAGTGCTGAGTTTCAGGGTGATCTGCGCGCGCGTTCTGAACTGGAGCTCCCGCGCCCCTGTTTCCTCGGCCCCTGCGGCCCTCCGCAGGCCCCCTACTTGGCAGCCCCTGCTGCTGGGCTCTCAATCCTTCCCGGCATCCCCGCAATTGGGCTCTGCCTCCCTCCTCCAGCCAATGCTACTGCTGGCACAACGTCCGCGTCTGGTTTTTGCGATCATAGAGGAGCATAGCCACCGCCATGAGTGCGCCTGGGGGTGGGGAGACTTCTCCCACCCCACCAATCTCTTCAAAAGAAGCATTCAGAAGATTTCTCTCGTAGAAAGGGAAGAAACGTTTGATTTCAGAAGTCTTGAAATTCATAAAAAAACTGGAGGAAATTCCTGAGATCACCCTGCCAGAAGACCAACCGATAAAAATCGCCCTAGCCTTGGCTGACAAAGGGTTGGTAGGACAATTTATGGGATGCTGGCCGTCTACAAAAAAAACAGATGACTGGATCCAACGCAACTGGAGGCCCCAACTGGAAAACAATGTGATCTGCTATGTTGTCGGAAGAGGGTATTTCATTTTCTAGTTCACCTCCAAAGAAGATCGAGATTTGGTTTTCAGAAACGGTCCGTATTTTATGGGAAATCAGGGTCTGTATCTTAATAAGTGGACCCCCAACTTCGATCCCTCAATCGATACCCCTAAAGAGGTCCTAGTCTGGGTCCGGCTTCCCAATCTTTCGATCCATTGCTGGAGCTATCACACCTTGCAGAAGATTGGAAATGGCCTAGGCCGTTTCACTGACAAAGCAGATAACAAGGGCCAATATACCGCGTAAGAATCTGTGTGGAAGTCGATCTGGAAGCTGGACTACCCGAAGCGGTAAAACTTACAGTCAGAGAATGACATCACTATCAAAAATTGGATTATGAGAAACTGCCTTTCAAATGCAAAACCTGTCACGAACATGGACACTTCCAACAAAATTGCCCAAAAGCTCCAACTAGTGACAAAGTGGACGAAGAAGGATGGAAAGAAATAAAAAAGGGCAAGGCAGTCCCAAAACCAACTGAGAAGAAAAATTCAGGGCCATTGGTGAAGCCCCGGCCTAAACCAAAAGCCAAAGAAGTTCCAAAAGAGGGTTCTTCCTCTGGGGTAAAGACAGATGCCATTGGAACCCAAGAGGAACCAGAAGACCTGTTGAGGAAAGTGAAAGAAGCAGAGGCAAAGTCAACTCTTCCTCCATCAGAGGATGAACAAGGGGAAAAAGAAGAAAACAAGGAGCGCATCAGTCTGGGCTCCGATTCTGAGGTAGATTCAGAAGATGGAGACTCAGATTCAAATAGCTCGCAAGTCACTCCTATCAAGTCCGCCAGGGGTCGAAAGTCCAAGAAGAAACAGAGAGAGGAACAAACTTATCTAGATGTTCTCCAAGGCTCTCAGAAAACTCTCAAGGAATGATGAATACTAGATCTAGGCACAAGCATGGTCAGGCTCCAAAAGGAGCCACAACCTTCCAAGCTAGTGAATAATGAAATACGTATCCTAGAATTGCAAAGGGTTAGGCAGCAAGTTGAAAGAAGAAGCTCTGTAAGACATTGTAAGGATGTACTCGCCTGAAACCCTTCTCATCCAGGAGACAAAACTAGAGGACCTTCTACTCCTCCAAGCAAGCAAAGCATTCTAGCATAAAGGCCAAGGGAGAGCAGTCAGCGCTAGAGGCGCCTCTGGAGGGATTGCCTCCTTTTGGGACAACTCCAAACATGCTCTGATTCATGAAGAATGTTGCCCCCATTGGCTACTCACTAAGCTCCTCCATAAAGAATCTGGCCACCAAGTAAGTATGTTCAATCTTTATGCTCCGGTCTTACCATCTGAGAAAAAAATTTGTTGGGACTCGCTCCAGTCCTATCTTTTTCTTGCACAACCCAGAAAATATTATTATTGCAGGTGATCTGAATGTTACGCTAGTTGCAGAAGAGAAAAAGGGGGGCTCGCTGGTGAGGGAACCAACTAGAGGAAGACCTTAATTTAGATCGAGAATTGGAGGATACCAAGCCCACATCTGGGAAATTCACCTGGTCAAACAAAAGGATAGGCCCCGGCCACATTGCTGCTCGTCTAGACAGATTTCTAGTCCAATCCTCCTTCTTGACTTGTGGTCTAATGGCCACCTCTAAAATTCTGCCGAACTACACCTCTGATCATAAACCCATTCTGCTTGAGCTCTCCTTGGATGGAAATCTTGAACCCATTCCCTTTAGATTTATTTCTCTATGGATTCATCAAGAAGGATTCCAGGAGGTGGTCTCTGAGGCCTGGAACCGGAAAGTTCATGAAGGATCCCCTTTCTTTGTGTGGGAAGAAAAAATGAGGAGACTTAAAAGGGAGCTCAAGGAGTGCACTAAAAGGTTGAAAATGCCCATTGCCAAAAGAAAGGAGATGCATGATAGTTTAGCAGGCCATCAATTAACAATGGAGAATTCCGATGTAACTCAAATCCTTCTTCAAAAGGAAGTAGAGCTGCAAAAATATCTCCATAGAGCAAGTAGGGATGAAGAAGAGTTCTGGAGACAGAAGTCCAGAAATCTTTGGTTACAGGCTGGAGACAAAAATACAAGCTACTTGCATAAGCAAGCTGAAGCACGCAAGCACTTCAAAACGGTAAATTAAATTTACTATCAAAACACCGTGGTTAAATATTCTGAAGGCATAAAGCGAGCAACCCACTCCTTCTTCAAAGATCTTTACTCTGCCCTGGAAGACCCTCCTATCGATTCTCAAGCCTATTCGATTGATCTTATTCCTCACTGTGTTCAAGATTCTGACAATATTATGCTGGCTGCTACGATAAGTAAGAATGAGATTAAAGAAGCTTTGGATTGCATGGATCCGGATAAAGCCTTGGGCCCTGATGGGTTCACTGCAAGGTTCTACCTGACTTGCCGGCCTACAATTAAAAAAGACCTTCTGAGAATGATCCGTAAATCTCAGACCTGCACAAAGATTGGAGGTAGTACCAACTCAGCCTTCCTTGCCTTGATTCTGAAAGACAAAGGCGCCACCGATTTCAACAGATTCATGCCCATCTCTTTCTGTAATACAAGTTATAAGCTGATTACAAAAATAATAGCCAACTGTATTAAGGAAATTATGTCAGTCATCATCCCTAAAAACCAAGGAGGATTCATAAAAGGGAGAAAGATTCTTGACAATATTGTGTTGGTGCAAGAAGCAATTCATTCAAGCTGTCATCGAAAAGAGAAAGGCATGGTGATTAAGCTAGATTTGACAAATGCCTTTGATAGGGTGAGACATGATTTCCTGTTTTCTGTGATGGAGAAATTTGGCTTCTCAAAAGTTCTCATAACTTGGGTGAAAGCCTGCATTGCCTCCCCTTGGATAGCGCCTCTTGTTAATGGTCGTTCAACGGAATTTTTCCAGGCCTCGAGGGGGCTAAGACAAGGTTGCCCTTTGTCCCTGCTTCTTTATGCCATTCAAGCTTTGGTGCTCAGCTTCCAGCTAGACTACTGTCAATAGATGCAAACTCTACCAGGCCTGAGAATGGCTCACAATGTTAAAGACATAAATCATGCCCATTTTGCTGATGATACAGTATTGCTTGGAGGAGCTAGCATAAATTCTACTAGAACCTTCAAGAAGGAGTTGGACATTTATAAGGAGGTTTCAGGCAGCAAGATTAACTATCTAAAAAGCACGATCTATGGCTGCAATTGCTCGATCAAAGATTTGATAGGCATAGCAAGGCTATTAGAAATGGAAAGAAACTTGACCTGGGAGTCATTTAAGTATCTTGGGATCCCAATCTTCAAATCAAATCCTATGGTAGCTCACTGGATGCCCCTGCTAGACAAGCTAAAACTCAGAATACAAGCTTGGGGAGCCTCATGGTTGAATAATGCTGGGAAGGTAATCCTTATGAAATCTGTTCTCATAAGTCTCCCAGTTTATCAGAACTCCATTCTACTAGCCCCTAAAACCTTTATTAGTAAAGTGGATGGTCTCCTGAGAAGATTTCTGTGGGAGGGAGGGAAAAATAATGAAAGAAGGCTCCATTTAGTTAATTTGGACACTATTAAGAAGCCATTCTTGGAAGGAGGTCTCCAAATGCGGGATCTGGCAGCCCAAAATCTTGCTCTGGGCTCCAAGCTCCTTTGGAACATTGTTTCTAGGAATCGTAGTTGGAGCAAGAGAGTTCTGTGGAAAAAATATTTTCATGGGCAGCGTTTGAGGTGCTTGGACCAGCCTCCTAGAATTTCCAAAGGATCACTAGTTTTCAAACTCTGTCTCATAGCTTTGAAACTTTTCAGTCATAAGCTTTATTGGATCCCAGGTAATGGGAAAAAAATAAAAATTTGGGAAGATTCGATTCTTGGAGATCAACCCTTGAATCAGACGGCAGAACTAGAAAATATTAGTGCTTGGCTTCAGGCCAGCATTCTGGAAACCCTTTGGGACATCTCCAATTGGAAAAATGATGCAGAAAGTCTATGGGATGGTTTGAATTTGGGGGAGGTCCCTCATTGGCTGGATGGTGAAGCCAATTTATTGTTAGATTTGCTCCAAGGAAAATCTTCCTTAAAGGCCTCTTCTAAGGACAAAAGAGGGTGGGGTTCTCTTTCAGGCTCTTACTCAGTAGCAGAAGGTTACAAAAGTATGATGGCTATCCCTAGCGTCCCCCCAGAGCCAACTCAATGGAAATTTATTTGGTCTTTTCCTACTCTCCCCAAAATTGACTTCTTTTGTTGGACCCTGGCCCATAAAAGTATCCTCACTAGAAATAACCTGAGGAAGCATGGAATGGAAGGTCCCTCCAGGTGCCCTCTTTGTGCATTAGATGAAGAAATGGCTAACCAACTGTTCTTATTATGCCCCTTTGCTCAAGAAGTTTGGAAGGGTGTCCTGATGTTAGGACCTGACAAAATAGAGCTTCCAGGAAATATTTAGGACCTGCTAAGAAACTGGGCCAAGTTATCCCCATTCTGTCTCTCCAAAAAAAAGCCTTCTCAAGGCTGGCTGGATGTGGATCCCCAAATTCACATGCTGGAAACTGTGGTTGGAGAGGAACAATAGAATATTTAGGGAGGAGAGTTGTAACCCAGTCAAAATTATCACTAAGATCAAAGCTCTGTTGGGGGAGGCCTTACAAAGCAAACCCACCATAAGAAATGGCATGATTCTGGATAGTGAGGAAGATCAATTGTTAAAAGAGCTTGTTCCAAATCATCAGAATAGATCCATTCCTCCTGCTAAAGCCGTTTCACATTGGGAAATTCGTTTGGAAGAAGAGGAATTCATCAAATGGAGATCTACTTGGGATGATCACTGCCTATTCTTCGATGGGGCCTCTAAAGGTAACCCAGGAAAGGTGGGTGGCAGGGGAGTTATCTTAAGCCCAGGTGGCTCAACTGAGCTGTGCTTTACTTGGGGTCTGGGGCATGAAACAAATAACATAACAGAGGCTCTTGCTCTGTGGCAGGGTCTAAATATGGCTATCAAGAGGAATCTCCTCTCCATCTCAGTCTTTAGAGACTCCAGACTAATTATATAGGTTATGAACTCTCAAAAGATCCCTTCTTAGGTGCAGTTAGCCCCCATCCTCAAAAAAATCAGATTACTGTTGCCCAAGTTCCACAGAATCTCCTTCTATCATGTTCTAAGGAAGTTAAAGTCACAGGCAGACTTGGCAGCCAACCTAGGCTCTCTCAGGAGCAGGCGATCTCTGTTAGTAAATGATGTTGAATCGGACTACAGCATTCCTTAATTTTGGAGTTGTCTAGGCCTCTGTTCCTTTGAGCATTTCGCTGATTTAGATTCTCCAGACTTCGAGACTGAACCATTTTGAGTTGGCTGCTATTAGGAAACACGGGCTCATCCACAAGGGAAAATTCAGAATGCAACCGTGGCATTTTCGATCTCTGTTCGTCGTTAGAACTCACTGCTATGTCTGGGTAGGTGCTGGGGAGTTCACGAGGGCCTCTTCAAGGCCAATTTACCTCTCATGGCACTCTTGAACACTATATAACACTCCACTAGACATTTCAAAAAGAAAACGCAGTGATTCTTGGGATGATCCGGCACTCCGGCGCATTGGATCTCCTCTCTGCAAGCTAGGAAGCAAACCTACGTCACGGAAAGCAAAAGCAGTGGAATTTCAAGGCACCATTCTGAAACCAAATCAAGTTCTTTTTCAAGCCTCTATCTGCATTCACAGTGTAACTCATTCAGTGGACTATTCAAAAGCAAAATCTTCTTTCCTCGCCCACTGTAACAAGGAAACACAGGGTTTCAGTGTTAAAGTCCTCGACAACTGATTTGCCGAATTTTAAATAAAAACTAACCGTTTATGTCAAAAAAAAGAAAATGGAGAGTGGAGCGCTTAGGGTTTGATGCTGCTTTGCAACTGGCATACCTTCACAGACTGCGCCATTCTGCCATTAACCTTCAGCCATAAGGCAGCTATAGCACAATAAGGAATAGCTATCGTGTAATGGAATCCCCTCAGGGGGAGGACATGATACCTCCCCCCACTGATATGGAAAATGGCCTGCGACAGACTGAAAATGTCAGGATGGACCATCCAGAAGATACAACAATAGAGAATGAAAATACGCCAATGAATAACAACACAAATGAAGAACCACAAGTGACATCAAACACCTATAAGCCGGTAGCAGTTGACAGACCCAAAATCGAGCTCCCAAGTCATCGCATCAACACTCAGATCCAGTTTATGAGGGATCATGCTTTGATAGGAAAGTTCATAGGCCTTTGGCCAACGAAGAAAGATTTGCACGGCTGGATCACAGGCAAATGGAAGCCAAAAGGGCATATAACACTGCAGTTAGGGCCAAAGGGCTTCTTTACTGCCATTTTCAATTGTCTGGAGGACCGAAACAGGGTATTGGATGGAGGACCATATTTCTTCAACGTAGCAGGGCTGTACCTAAGAGGATGGATCAAACACTTTAACCCGGACAAAGAAGATCTGAGTTGGGCCCTGGTGTGGTTGCGCCTTTATTCTCTCCCTCTGGAGTATTGGGATGAAGACTCTTTACGAGACATTGGGAATGGTTTAGGCGAATTCATCAAAGTGGCAAAGGAGACAAAGCTGAAGCGATACACCTCCTATGCGCAGATCTGTGTACACATGCACCTCAGCAAAGCTCTCCCGGACGCGGTAAGCCTCTACCATGATGATTATGATTGGTTACAAACAATAGATTATGAGCATGTACCATTCTGCTATCGAAAATGCCACGCCCTGGGCCATTTATTCTGAGACTGTCCCTCCAATATGAAATCCATGACCACCCCTTCAATGGACAAATCCGACCCGAATGGGTTCAAAAAAGTTCCCAATCGCAAAAAGACCCATAAAAAGCCCTCTACCTCAGTCAAAAAACCTGTCACTAGCACCTCCTTGCCTTCAACAAGCAACAACTTTGAAATCCTGCTCCAACCGAAGGTTCATATTTTAGATAATAAAAAACAACCTGAAGCCATTCCTAAGACCTCCGCCCATTCTACTCCATCAAGCTCAAAGAAAGCCCTCACTTCTAAGAAACCCACGGACACCAAAACGCCCTCTCCCAGTAACATGCAGAAAAGGAATGCTCAAGGTATGGAGTTAGATAGCACTCAGACGCATCTCACGATTGTATATGATATAGAGGTAGAGCAGGAAATAGTACAACACATGGAAGAGTAATTGGAGAGCTTCGACATCGGAGATCTAGATATACTGGGACTTGAATAGGCTTGTAAGAAAAATGAATATGAAAAAATTCTTGAGCAACAGCTAGAGAACTTAGAAGTAATTCTCTCAAGAGCACAGAAACAAATATCATTAGGCATCCAAACTGGTACTCAGTGGGATGGAAGAAATATCTTCAAAGACAACAAGAAAAGAGGACGGAAAATGGATCTTCAGAGAACCATCTGCATAGGGGAGATGCTGGTGGAATCTGGAAGATACTCCAAGCTCACCAAATACTATAATCCCCTTCCCAATCATGAATCATGAAGCTCATCTCATGGAACATCAGAGGGCTCAACAGCCTGGGGAAGGGACGATTAACAAAGAACATGCTACAACAGGAAAAGCCTCAAATTCTCTTCTTGCAGGAGACCAAGTGTAATTCCACAATGTTGGATCAGATCCTTACCAAAGCATGGACAGGAAGCAAAGAAGTGGCGGTGGAAGCCATGGGAGCCTCAGGAGGGCTAGCCATCATTTAGGATGATAGAGCTATAACACTTACCAACATACATGCTAGTAAGCACTTTATTCAGGCCAAGTTTCATTTAACAGGGACAAATGTTCATGGACACTTAACTAATGTCTACTTCCCCCAGGAGGCAACAAACAAAGTAGACACACTGAACACCCTAACTCAGATCAACTCAGAAAGATCCCACCCACTTTGGATCACAGGAGGGGACTTCAACATGATTACAAGATTGGAGGAAAAAAGAGGAGGACAGATCAAGCTAGACTGTGAAAGCACGCACTTCAAAAACTACATTCATAACAACAGGCTTATAAATATGGAATTCAACAATGGCGTTTATACTTGGAACAACAAGCGTGCAAATGCCCACCAAATTGCATCTCGGTTAGACAAATTCCTGATCTCTGACAATGTAATACATCTTGGCAGGGACCTCTTGGCCTCTATATTGCCACTCTCTAGCTCGGACCATTGGCCTATTAGGCTTCACTAGCAAAGACTGGGAGACAATGTTCACAGGCCCTTTCGCTTTGAAGCCTTTTGGCTAAATCACCCTGATTTTCATAACTTGATAATGGAGACATGGGGAAATTTCACACCACCAGAAGGTGCAAAAATGTACAAGCTCTAATGTCGACCTTTTGATCGTGCGTGAGATTTTGAACTGGAGCTCCCGTGCCCCTACAACCTCGCTTCCTGCGGCCCTCTGCAGGGCTCCCATCTAGCAGCCCCTGCTGCTGGGCCTCCAGTATTCCTCCTCGACACCCCCGTAGTCGGGCTCTACCATCCTCCTCTGACCAGTGCTGCGACTGGCTCCCTTCTGGCCTTTCCATGGCTGGGATCGACCCCTCCCAGATGCAAGACAATGATGACCAGGCTGAGATCTTTGCCTCTCTCATTTCTAAAAATGCTACCATCCAAAACAAACCCACATCTTCAAAGTTCGTCAAGAAACTGGCTGACATCCCAGAAATCTCCCTTCCCCCTAGTCTCCCAAGGAAGGCAGCAATCTCTCTAGTAGAGAGAGGTCTGGTTGGACAATTTACTGGCCTGTGGCCCTCTCCCAGAGTTGTACAGAAATGGGTGGAGCGCAACTAGAATGTGAACATCGAAGGAAAAATCGCAATAAGATTATGTGGAAGGGGTTACTACACATTCCTCTTTGAAACCAAAGAAGACTGGAATCTCATCTTCAGAAATGGTCCCTACTTCATGGATTCGAGAGGTCTCTATCTGAACAGATGGTCCCCTGACTTCAACCCAGAAATGGATATACCTAATGCAGTCCCGGTTTGGGTTCGCTTGCCCCATCTCCTTCTTCATTGCTGGGGAGATGAATCGGTCAAAGCCATTGGGAATGTTGTTGGAAAATACATCGACAAATGCGAACCAAAGGACAACATGCATGCATGTGCAAGGATCTGTGTTGAAGTTGACTTAGGAAAGGGCCTTCCAGAAGCAATCAAGATCAAAGTGGACCAATGGACCCATATTTAGCAGCTGGACTACGAAAAAATCTCGTTCAAATGTAAGGTATGCCATGAATATGGTCATTTTGCTAATAGGTGTAGTAAACTAAAAGAAAATGAAATGAATGAAAATGTTGAAGCCAGTGAAGACACATGGGAACAAGTCAAAAAAAATAAAGCAAACCCCAAACAGTCTGGCCCAAAAACAAAGCCTCCCCCATAAATCCAAGATGCATCCTTCTCCCCCCATCCCATCTTGACTCAACCATTACCCTCTACATCAAATCCCTTTGAATCTTTGGAGGAAGAAGACCCCTCATCCCCCCACTCTCCTCCTGATCCCCAGGAGCCCCTTCTCCCTGAAAGCCAACACCAAGACACTATCGAATCCTCATTGCCTCTTACTATTTCCTCTTAGCCTCTTCTTGATCCTCCCCTCAACAGAATCACCAGAAGCTCATCTAAAGATCACATGGGTTCTAGTGAACCCTCCAAGAAACCTGGCTCAGGCAGGAAATCTGCTAAGCAGCACAGGGATGAGAACGCATAAAAGGACATAGCAATGGGAATGCAGACACCCATAGAAACTTATATCCTAGGGCAGCATGAAAAAAAAGCAATCAACAAGGACCAATGGGGCTAGCACCTCCCCGCATACTGCATATCCAATGATGAAAATATTATCTTGGAACATCAGGGGACTTGGGCACCCCTCTAAGGTAGCAGCCTTAAGGGATCTTATCATTTCTAGGAAGCCGGGAATTATTATGTTACAAGAAACAAAACAAAACCACAAGGAAATGAATAAAGTCATTGAGCAGCAGAGACAGTATAGAGGAAGCATTAGTGAGGCAAGAGGAGCCTCAGGAGGAATACCAACAATTTGGAATCCAGGTATATGGAACTATATTTTGGAAACAATAAATCAAAACTGGATCAAAACAACTCTGGAAAATAAAGCAGATCAACAATCCATTATCATCTACAACATCTATGTGCCGAATCACTGCAGAGATAAGGATAGTTGTTGGCATGATCTAAAAGACAGTCTGGACGTAGAAGAGAACACTAACATTATTCTAGGAGGTGACTTTAATTTAATCCTCCATGCCAATGAGAAAAGGGGAGGCAGTTTTACGTCTGTTCCATATAGAATACAGTTGGAAAATATCATGTAGGAGTATGATCTTATGGATGTCCCTCCAAAAACCCGTAGATACACTTGGAACAACTGCAGGATGGGTGCTGGTAACATCATGGAGTGATTGGACAAAATTCTCATCAATATTACACTTCTCTCTGCTTTCTCTGCCAGATATGCTAACATTCTAACATGCTCTGCCTCCGACCACTTCCCAATAACTCTAACGCTGGAAAATCATAAGCCACTTGGGCCCATTCCATTCAGATACAATTCTCTCTGGAATGATATACCAGTAATTGCAGGAATTGTTTACAGCTCTTGGATCCAACATGTGGAAGGCTCTCTCGGTTTCATTTGGGAAACAGAACTACGGAAAACAAAACAAGCCATCAAAGAAAAGGGTAAAACAAAGTATCAACAACCAGAGAAGGTAAAAAAAGAAATTAAGAACAATATGGAGAGTATCCAAAGAGCAATAGAGGATAATGGCCTTTCCCAAGAGAACAAACAACAGGAAAATGAACTCTACTTACAGCTATACCGAGTTAACAGAGAAGAGGAAACAAAATGGAGGCTCAAGTCGAGAGAATTATGGTTACAAGGGAGTGACAAGAACTCAGTTTTTTTCACAAGCAAATGACAGCTAGAAAGATAAGGAATAATGTTAGCTCCATCTTAGATGCAGAAGGTGATAGAAAAAGCACTTAGGGAGCCATTCAAAGAGCTGCTATGGATCACTATCAGGACCTGCTAACTGAAACAAAGGAAGTAGAGGATTATACAGATTTATTGCAGCATCTCCCAACAGGGATAAGCAGGGAAATGAATGACATTTTAAGCAAGGAGATAGATGAGGAGGAAATCAAGAGATCGATCTGGACTCTTCAACCTGATAAATCCGCGGGACCGGATGGCTTTCCCATCTACTTTTATCGAGCATTCTGGGGAATTATTAAAAAGGACTTGAAAAAGATGCTTAATTAGATCCAACGAAAAGGAAAAATAGGAGGATATACCAATGCTACTCATCTAGCACTCATCCCCAAAGAAAACAGGCCATCTTCCTTTGCTTGTTTCAGGCGCATATCACTCTGTAACTCCTCTTATAAAATCTTGACAAAAACCATTGCTACCCGCCTAAAGCCTTTGCTCCCTTCTCTCATTTCCAAAAATCAAGGGGGATTCTTAGCCAACAGACAAATAACTGATTCCATTTTACTTGTGCAAGAAGCCATCCATTCGAGTCAAACTAGAAATGAGAAAGGGTTTATCCTCAAGCTTTATCTAGCCAATGCATTTGACAGAGTGAGACACTCCTTCCTCTTGGCAGCTTTGAAGAAGATGGGATTTGATGACCACTTTCTCAACCTCATTCGAGCCTACATTTCGGGGCCATAGATCTCCCCTCTTGTAAATGGCAGACCTGGAGAAGTTTTCCAATCCTCCAGAGGCCTCCGACAAGGTTGCCCCCTCTCACCTTATTCAACTTGGGAAGCTTGGTATAGACACAGTCATGATATTGGGAGACTCGGCGATAGTCGTCAGTGCAATGGTTCAGAACAGGGATCTGCCTAATTCTCTCCTTTAGCAGATTATCAGATGGTGCCAAATTTTAGGACACACTATGAAAGATGTGCGCTACTATCATGTTTTGCGATCGCGCAATAAAATTGCGGACAGTCAAGCCAACAAAGCTTGTGCCAGATCACTGGGTTGCCTTATCTTCAATGGCGTGGAATCATTTCATCATATACCATAATGAAGAGACCTCCTAGATCCTAACAACATCTCAGCTCATCCGATATACCTTTGGTTTCTGCTGTTCCATTTTCTCGAAGGAACAACAGAAAAAACGGAACAACAGAAAAGGAACAACAGAAAATATAGCAGAAAAGGAACAACAGAAAAAATGGAACAACAGAAAAAATGGAATAGCAAAAAAGGAATAGCAGGAAAAACGGAACAACAGAAAAGGAACAGGGGAAAAAACGGAATAGAAGAAGAGGAACAACAGAAAAGAAAAATGCAGCTCTAACAAGTTCGTCAAGCTTGAAGCAAGTTGGCACCGAAGACAAACCTAAAGAGCCCACTGCTCGACACATCAGCCACAGTAATATAGATTTATATGCTTTGTAAATGTTGTTATTTACTACTGCAGTTTGTTAGGATTTACCTTTGGTCTTTTGTTTTTAGAAGCCCAAAAGGCAGGATTAAGGAGGAATTTTGTTTAAGCTATAACTCCTTCTTCCCTAGCTCTTCTTGGCACCTCAGCATGTATTTCAAGAGCTCAGTCTCCCTCCTTTTCAGATTTATAATAGCAACCGAATTTGTCAAAAAAAAAAACATGTACAAGCTCCAACAAAAGCTAAAACATATCAAGGAAAAGAAAACAGTGGAATCACTTTACCTTCGGCAATATCTTTCAGGCACAAAACACTCTTGAACAAAAAATGCAAAAATTACAGCAGAGAATCATAGCTGAAGGCAGATCCAAAACCATAGCAGAACAGGAACGTCAACTACAAACGCAGATCTCAGAAAGAGCAAGATAGGCAGAGATTCTTTGGAGACAAAAATCGAGGATCTGATGGCTTAAAGAGGGCGAATGCAATACAAAGTTCTTCCACCATACCACTATCCAATGGAGAATGCACAACAACATTACTCTCCTCCAAAATTGACAAGGGGAACATCTAGAGAAGCATGAAGATATAGAACAAGAACTTCTCACCCACTTTCGGAGGGTGCATTAGGAAATGGAGACTGATCATCTGCTAGCTATAGAGAAGATCATCAAGATTATTCCTAAGATTGTAACTGAGGAACACAATCAAATACTCCTCAGGTCTATTTATTTACAGGAAGTGGAGATAGATATGCGACAGCTCAAAGTTGGGAAAGCACCTAGACCAGATGGCTTCACTTCGGACTTCTTTCACAACTTCTGGGATCTAATCAAAGAGGAAGTCTGGCAAGTAGTCGAGGAGTCCAGAGTTAACAAATGGATGCTTCCATCCTTGAATGCCACCTTCATCGCCCTCATCCCTAAGGAGGAGAACAACCAGACTCCAGACAAATTCCGACCTATTGCACTATGCAATGTATTTTATAAAATTTTCTCCAAAGTGATCGCCACATGCATCAAGCCCCTACTTCCTCTTCTTATATCACCGGAGCAATCAGGTTACGTGGAAGGAAGGCAGATCATCAATGGCATAATTCTCACTCATGAAATCATTCACTCCCTAAAGAAAACCAAAAAGGAAGGTATGCTCCTAAAAATCGACCTCTCAAAAGCTTTCGATACTTTAAGCTGGAAATATATTCAAAAAATATTGCTAGCCTTTGGATTTACCCCCCCTGGGTAAGATGGATTATGAGTCTCATCACTTCTACCTTTTTCTCAATTCTTGTCAACGGGACCCCCTCCACCCCCTTCCGCCCGTCCAGAGGTATCCGACAAGGGGACCCTCTCTCACCCTTTATATTTGTTATTATGGCAGAAGGTCTTGGACGTTACATCAAAGATGCCCTTAAAAACTAGTAATTATGAGGCGATAGTTAAAAAAGGTAAAGGTAAAGGATTAGGGGTCTATCTACTGGCATTCACTGAATTGTTGATTTACCATGGTTGTGAAGTGATATTCAACAAAGGAAAAGCATTCTTGAGACACATAGCCAGGGGGCAGGTGAAGCAGATCAGGGTTCGTGTGAAGAACCTGTATAAGCTAGATGTGGAAGAATGTGCTACATTAAGCACTAAGGCAGAGAAAGTGAAGGTCATGATGTCGATGAACTTTGGCACAAAATACTTGGTCATTTGTATCATGGTAGCTCGAATATTATAGAACAAATAACCACTCACCTCTCTAAAGGAGCACTTAAGCAATAGGATATATGCAAAGGATGTACATTACAAAAGTACATAAAATCCACATTCCATGATCAAGACAACTAAGCACATGCAGTCCTCGAAAGGATCCACTATGATGTTTATGGACCTTTCTCGACAACCTACACTGTCAGACACAAATATTTTGTCACTTTTATTGATGACTTCTCACGGAAGTGTTGGATCTTCTTCACGTGGAATAAAGATGAGACATTCTATGAGTTCGTACAATTCAAGACACTAGTTGAAAACGAAGCTAGCAAGAAGGTGAAGGCTCTGTTGTAGAGGCTGCAACACCCTCCAAAATTTTGGCCTGCACTTAAATTTCAGAGCCTACTATGGATATTGTGATCAATTGTTCCTTAGTCACTTATTGGTAAGTTGATGATCTCAAGCTCCCCTTTTCGATCTTAAGAGTCGTTTATGCTTTTATCTTTACATAGAATGTGTCATCTTTGGGCATGGGGGTCTCGCTTGTCATGCAAAGGGAGGTTTGTTTTGCTTCAAGGGGAAATATTTATGAGAATGAGACATGTTTAACACTCATTTCACACACTCTTACACAAGTGTCACCTTTATCCTCCCAAAGCCTATAATCGAAGCCGCACTTGCCGTAAGCTGCCACAAAGGTTGTTGCATTAAGTGAAGTATGAGTTATATGTTCTGGATGGTCTATGTTGTATCGATAAGTTTTCAAGTGTGTGATCGTAGTGAAGTTTTATCACTATTCACGTAAGTTCCACTGATCCCACACTTAGCTAAATTTCAGAGTTTCCTTAGCAACCTGGCCTCATCCAACTTTCCTGAACTACACACTAAACATATGTAACCCGCAAGCTTTTCTGTTGCTTGTTCGAACCATGCAATGTGCAGAAATCCTAACCTCCCTTATCATTCAAAAATGCGCAGTGGTTTCCTCCAGTGTCCTTCCCTCAGCCGGAACCCACTGTCTCCAAAATCTGTGCAGTTTTGTCCCTTGACTACCCAGTCTTCCTTGTATCCTGAAATTGCATAGATGTGTCCTCCCAGGGCCTCGTCCCAAGTAGTGCCTTACATTCTAAAACTGTGTAAATGTGTCCTCCCAAGGCCTCATCCCGCAACAGTCACTGCTAGTTGAAACTACACAATTATGTCTTTCACGGGGCACGAAAAAAGATGACATGATAGATGACTGTCAAGGAGCCGAGGAGAAAAATAAGCAAACCAAGAAACCCAAGGTATGATAGAATATTAGGACCGAATGAAGACTCCATTTGATGCATAACCCTTTAGAGGCTAAGTATGGAAAACAAAGCACGTGTTTTGAAATGCACCGCTTAATGTAGCTTAAAAGTTTTCTTATCATTGTCGTATCATTCTGTCTTCAATGACATCCATGGTTGCAAGAACTGAAAGTCATTCCATGTGTTTGATCTATGCGTCTTTCTCCCTTTCACTTGTTTATTACATAGCTAAGAAGATGAGGAGTATTACCACTTGTTTATTTAAGCTACTGAGGTTGTGACCAACATGATCTTATGACTAACCAGGCACGATGCAAGGCATCCTAAGTGGGATGAAAGATGTTTGATGATATGTATGTAGTCAGTACACTCCTCTGCATTACTCCTTTGCATTAATCCTTGCTTTGTATCTTGCATGTACCCTCACCGCTTGTCAGATTTGGCTACCTGCAGCCAATAGTCTCTTAGCTCTTTCCTGACAAAGCAGGTGAAGGAATTTCCTTCAACATGATTTCTTCAAGGCACTTCATAGAAATTATAGACCTAAGAGAAGGAGATGTGGAATCTCACTATCAAACTCTTGAAAATACTTTGCATGTTTGAATATATCCAAACAATTAAGCTACCACTCAACAACATTGTCAATCTTCGAAGACTCAAGAAAGATCACATCTCTAGATATTATAAACTTTTTATTCACATCATCATAGAGATGGTATGCTTTGGAGGTATAAGTACCCAAAGAAGATACATTTGTGGTTCCTTGCACTGAGTTTTTTTATCTGTTCCTTAGGTATGAAGGCATAATATGAGGAACCAAAAACCCTGAGATGCCTCACCGAAGGAATGTGGCCATACCACATTTCATAGGGAGTCTTGTTTCTAATATCAAGAGTTGGACACCTATTATTTATGTACACAACACATAGGACTACATCAGCCCAAAACCTTATGAACTTAACATGTGAACTATGCCAAGTTCATAGTGAAAGTAATACATTCCAATGAACTATGTGTTGAAAAATGCAGCAAGAAATTCTCAATTTGATTTTTCCTTGATTAAATTGAAAAAAATCAAATTTCCACATCAACAAACAACCTGGATGATGTTAACTTGTGTGAATTAACTTCGAGAGAGTAATAGAGTAGGTTTGTGTCTTGTGATTTTGATTAAAACTTCATAAGTAGCTGCAACTCTACAACATAATTTCTACAAGGATGGTGGAGGCAAATTACAGAATATTTGTTAGTAGACAATATCCCTACTTAAAAGTATCTATGACAACTTTTGCGAGAAGAAGACGTTGAGGATAAAATATTGGATTGTGGAAGAATTAGTCACAAAATTCACAAGGGCAGTGATTTTGGTTGCAAGTGTGGAGGTAGATGGATTAAATGTAATTGTGTAGTAGACAAGTCACAGCTACTCCTTTGATATTTGTCGATGATGTGTTACTATTTGGTAGATTGACCTCTTTTGATCGGTATCTGCACTCCTTATGAATAATAATAAATCTCATATGATTTCTGCTTACCGAGATGATGCATTAGTACTGGAGATTTATCATAGTTTTGGTGTTATCTCCATTACATTAGATGCAGATTTTGAAAATCTTAGATTTATGCTCCAACCTAATTGTTATGGAATTAAGGATTGGAGTTTACTTATAGAGAAAATCCACTGTAAACTTTTATCATGGGCACAGAGGTGGCTCTCCCTAGGAGGCAAGTTGACTCTAGTTCAAGCAGCCCTTCAGAGAATATCTGTATATTGGCTTCATATTTTCGCTCTAGTTAATAATATAGTTAATTTATATTTTTGGCTTCATCTTGGCATGAGACAATGTGTCGTAAAGGATAGAGTGATCCTGGTTGTTGTTTACTATGTATGGAGGCAATGGATAGCCAGACTCATCTATTTCTTTGATTCTCCTCAGAAAAACCATTTTGGAATGGTGTATTTAATATGTTGCATTTACAGGCAGATTATAACTACTCTTTTGTGGTTGATTGTATTCGAGACTAGATTATTGAATATAAAACATTTGGACCACTTCCAATATACATTGGGGTTTCGACCCAAAGAATGCATTGTTGTCTTGGGCTCCTTTGTGTGATACATCCACCTCCATCCTTGTCAAAAAAGCTAAAAGCCTCCCTGAACTTAGACATAACCTCCATCCCATATTCCTTTAGTAGATAAAACCCTTCCCTCATTTTCTGACCATGCCAATCTACCCTCCATCCCATATTCTCTCTTGAGCCCTGTGTCAACCACCATTTCATTCAAGGATGGGGAATTTGATGCGTACTCTAACCATATTTGTTAGATACTTTCCCCCTTTTCTTGCTTATTCATTCATTGCCAAACACTATACCACTAGTTCTAAGAATCTTGTGGATACTATCACCACAATAAATGTATATTTTATTTTATACGAGACAAGAATTGTATATTTACCTTTGGGACACTCCAAAAATATTTTGATGCACCTTTGTGACCTTTATGACTTTATGACCTTAATCCCCATTCCATGTTCATCCATGTGGACGCACTTTATGATGTTCTACGACAACCTAATGTCCTTGTCAACTTCCTCTCATCTTCCTTGTCATGTTTTCAGGACTTGTGTCCAACAAGAAATTTGGGAGATGAATGCCATCAAGGTAGAAAATCAAGGGGGTTTCAAGTCATTTATTTAGGGTTCCCACTAGCATAGTCCCACCATATGATCCACCCAATCCCTAAATTGGG